>CAUYSK010021379.1:0-16337 GCA_963575035.1 Avahi laniger
GGAGTTCGAGACCAGCCTGAGCAAGAGCGAGACCCCGTCTCTACCAAAAATAGAAAGAAATTAATTGGACAGCTAAAAATATATAGAAAAAATTAGCCGGGCATGGTGGCTCATGCTTGTAGTCCCAGCTACTTGGGAGGCTGTGACAGTAGGATTGCTGGAGCCCAGGAGTCTGAGGTTGCTGTGAGCTAGGCTGATGCCACGGCACTCGCCCCAGGCAAGAGAGTGAGACTCTGTCTCAAAAAAAAAAAAAAAAAATACTGAAAGCAGCAAGAGACAAGAAACAATTACACTCAAGAAAGTCCCAATATGGCTTTCAGTGGATTTCTCAACAGAAACCCTGCAAGCCAGAAAAGAGTGATACAATATATTCAAAGTTCTGAAGGAAAAACTGCCACCCAAAAATACTTTACCCAGAAAATCTGTCTTTCAGAAAATGAGAGAGAAAAACTTTTCCAGACAAACAAAACCTAAGGATATTCATCACCACTAAGCCTGCTTTACAGGAATTGCTAGAGGGAATTCTGTAAGCTGAAATGAAAGGCTTCCAATTAATAATAAAAAAATATATAAATAAACACAATGGTATAGGTAATACATAGTGATACTCAGAATTCTCTAATATTGTAAGGGTAGTGAATAAAGTAATTTTTATCCTTACTAGAAATGTTAAAAGGCAAAACTATTTAAAACTAGGTACAATAAATTCTTCAGAGATACACATTACAGAAACAAATGTAAATTTTGACATGAAAATTATAAAAGGGGGGAGGTTTGTGAAGGAGTAGAGTTTTTGTATGTGATTAAAGGCAAGTCGTTATCAGCTTAAGCTGATAGACTGTTATAAGTGTAAGTTTTTTTTACATAATCCTCTTGATAACCACAAAGCAAAAAAGTAGTTGTACAAAATATAAAAAGAAGGGATTCAAAGCATACCATCCCAGAAAACCATCGAACGACAAAGGAAGACATGAAGAAAGAGAGAGAGAGACAGGGACCTACAAAACAAGCAGAAAATAAATTACAAAATGGCAGTAGCAAGTCCTTACCTATCAATTACTTGAACATAAATTGATTAAATGTTCTGATAAAAAGCCAAATATGGCTGAATGGACAAAAATACAAAATCCAGCCATATGCTGCCTACAGGAGTCTCTCTTTAATATTAAGAACACACAAAGACTGAAAAAGAATGGAAGAAAAAAGATATTCCACACAAATGGAAACTGAAAGAGAACAGGGGTAGCTATACTTACGTCAGACAAAATATACTTTAAGCCAAAAGCTATAAAAAGAGGTAAAGAAGGTCATTACATACTGGGTTAATATGACATACTGGGTTAATTCCACAAGAAGACATAAAATATATAGGCACTCAACATTGGAGTACCTAAATACATGAAGCAAATACTAAATGATATGAAGAGATAGACTGCAATACTATAATAGTAGGGGACCCCAGTACTCCATGTTTAACAATGGACAGATCATCTAGACGGATAATCAATAAAGAACCATCGGGCTTTAGACCAAATGGACCTAACAGACATACAGAACATTCCAGCCAACAACAACAGAATATACATTCTCAAGCACACACAGAACATTCTCCAAGATAGATCCTATGTTAGGCCACAAAACAAGTCTTAACAAACTTAAAAGGATTGAAATCATATCAAGTATCTTTTTGAATCACAATGGCATGAAACTAGAAATCAATAGAAGGAGAAATCTTGGAAAATACACAGTATCTGGAAATTAAACAACATGGTCCTAAACAACCAATGAGTCACAGAAGAAATCAAAAAGAAAGTAAAAAGATTACCTTGAGACAAGCAAAAATGGAAACAACATTCCAAAACTTATGGGATACAGTGAAAATAGTACTAAGAGGGAAATTTATAGCAATAAATGACTACATCAAAAAAGAAGGAAGATTATAAATAATATAGCAATAAAAAAATAATCTCAAGAAACTATAAAAAGAACAAAGTAGGCCAAAGTTAGCAGAAGGAAGGAAATAACAAAGATCAGAGCAAAAATAAATGAAATAGAGACTATAAAACCCATAGGAAAAAAACCCAATAAAACTAAGAGTTGGTTTTTTGAAAAGACAAACAAAATCAACAAACCCTTAGGTAGACTAACTAGAAAAAAAAGAGACTACCTACTCTAATAAATAAGAAATGAAAGAAGAGACATTACAATTGAATCACCAAAATAGAATCATAAGAAACTACTATGAATAATCATATACCGACAAATTGGATCACCAAGAAGAAACAAATTCCTGGACACATAATACCTACCAAGTAGGTGAATCATGGAGAAATAGAAAATCTCAACAGGCCAATAATAAGTAAGGAGATTGAATCCATAATAAAAAGCCTCCCACCAAAGAAAAGCCTATGGCTTCACTGATGAATTTTATTAAACATTTAAAGGAGAACTAATACCAATTTTTCCCACTTTTCCAAAAATTGAAGTAGAGGGAATAATTTCAAACTCATTTTGCAAGGATAGCATCATTACCCTGATACCAAAGCCAGATAAGAACTCTACAAGAAAAGAACATTATAGGCCCATATCCCCAGTGAACATAGATGCAAAAACCCTCAATAAAATATTAGCAAACCAAATTCAAGAACATGTTAAAAGAATCATTCATCATGGTTGACTTTGATTTATCTGTGAGATGCAAGCATGGTTAAACATAGGCAAATCAATAAATGTGATACACTACATTAACGAAGGATAAATATATGATCATCTCAATAGAGGCACAAAAAACATTTGACAAAATTCAACACATTTTCATTATAAAAAATTCTCAAGAGATTAGGTATAGAGGGAATGTACCTCAACACAATGAAGGCCATGTACGACAGACTTGCAGCTAACATCATTCTGAATGGTGAAAAGATGAAAGCTTTTCCTCCAAGGTGAGGATGCACACTTTTACCACTGTTTTCAACATAGTACTGGAAGATCTAGCCAGAATAGTTAGGCAAGAGAAAAAAATGAAAGGCATCACAATAGAAAAGAAAGAACTGAAATCGTTTCTATTTGCTGATGACATGATGGACCAAAAAAACCTGTTAGAACTGATAAACAAATTCAGTAAAGTTACAAGATATAAAATTGACATATAAAAATCAGTAGTGTTTCTATATACTAAAATCAAACTATCTGAAAATGAAATTAAGGAAACAATCCCATTTACAATAGCAAAAAAATTTTAAGTACTTAGATATAAATTTAACAAAGGAGATAAAAGAACTGTATACAGAAAACCATAAAACACTGATATAAAAAATTGAAGAAAACTCAGAGAAATGGAAAGATATCCCATGTCCATGGATTCTAAGAATTAATACTGTGAAAATGTCCATGCTACCCAAAGCAATCTACTGATTCAATGCAATCTCTACCAAAATTCCAATGTCATTTTTCATAGAAATGGAAAAAACAATTGTAAATTTTGTGTGGAACCACAAAAGACCCTGAACAGCCAAAGCAATCTTGAGGAAAAAGAACAAAGGTGAATCATACTTCCTGATTTCAAAACATATTATAAAGCAATTGTAATCAAAGCAGCATGTTAATGTCATAAAAACAGACATATTGATTAATGGAACAAGATTGAAAACCCAGAAGTAAATGCACACATTTATAATCAACTGATTTTTGACAAACTCGTCAAGAACACACAATGGGGAAAGGGCAGTCTCTTCAATAAACAATGTCTGGAAAACTGGATATTCATATGCAGAATGAAATTAGATCCTTATCTTACATCATATGTGTGTGTGTGTGTGTGTGTGTATAAATATATATATATATATGTCTCAAAATGGATTAAAGGCTTAAGTATAAGACCTGAAGCTGTAAAAGTATTAGAAAAAAACATAGGGGAAAAGCTCTGTGGCATTGGTCTGAGCAATGATTTTTTTCAGTATGACCCCGAAAGCACAGGCAACAAAAGCAACAATAGAAAAATGGGATGACATCAAACTAAAAAGCTTTTTTGTAGGAAAGGAAAAAATTCACAAAGCGAATGAGACAGCTGATAGTATGGGAGAAAATATATGCAAACCATACGTCTGATAAGGGGTTAATAACAAAAATATATAAGGAACTCAACTCAATACCAAGAAAACAAATAACCTGATTAAAAAATGGGCAAAAGACCTGTATAGACATTTCTCAAAAGGAGACATACAAATGGCCAATAGATACGTGAAAAAATGCTCAGCCTCACTAATCATTAGGGAAATGCAAATTAAAAGCACAATGAGGTATCACCTCACACCTGTAGTATGGCTTTTTATAAAAATGATGATAGATAAGTGTTAGGGTGCAAAGAAAAGGAAACTCTTACACATTGCTGGTGGGCATGTAAATTAGTACAGCCATTATGGAAAACAGTATAGTGATTTCTCAAAAAACTAAAAATAGAACTAATATACAACCCAGTAATCCCACTTCTGGGTATATATTCAAAGGAACTGAAATCAATCTGTCAAAGGTATATGTCTGCACTCCCATATTCGTTGAAACGTTGTTCACAATAGCTAAGATACGGAGACAACTTAAGTGTTCATTAACATATGGATGAATAAATGTGGTATGTATACACAGTGGGATAATATTCAGCCTTAAAAAGGGGAAAAATCCTATCATTTGTGACACTGTGGATGAATCTGGAGAACATTATGCTATGTGAAATAAGCCAGGCACAGAAAGACAAATACCACACGATCTCACTTATATGTGGAATATATTATAATAAAGTTGAACTCAGGGAAGCAGAGGTAGAAGGATGGTTACCAGAGGCTGGGGGAGAGGGGCTTGGGATGGAGAGAATAAGTAGTTGTTGATCAAAGGGTACAAAGTTCCAGATAGATAGGAGGAATAAGTTTTAAAATCTATTGCACAACAGGGTGGATATAATCAATAATAATGTATTATATATTTCAGAATAACAGTAAATTTCAAATATTTCACCATAAAAATGATAAGTAAGTGAGGTGATGGGTATGTTAATTATCTTGATTTAATCATGTCATGTTATATGCAACATATCAAAACACCACATTGTACTCCATAAATGTATTTAATTATTGTCCATCAAAAATAATATTAATAAAAATAAAGGTAGAATTATTTTGGGGAAAAATAAGAAAAATAGTTGTTTTCATCTTCATTTAATCTTTTTCTAATGCTCTTACTTTCTTTATGTAGATCTGAGTTTCTGACCTATATAATTTCTCTATTCCCAGAAGAATTTCTTTTAACATTTCTTGCAAGGCAAATCTTCTGTCAACAAAGTTGGGCAAATCTATTTCTCCTTCAATTTTGAAGGATAATTTCATGAAATATAGAATTCTAGGTTGGTGGGTTTTTTTTTTTTCTTTCAACACTTAAATATTTCACTCCATTCTCTTATTGCCTGCATGGTTTTTGAGAAGAAGTCAGATTTAATTATTATGTTTGGTCCTCTATAAGTAAGGTGTTTCCCCCCCTCTGGATTCTTTCAATATTTTTCCTTTTTCTTTTTTCTCTTTTTTCCCCCTTTATCTTTGATTTTCTATAATTTGAATATGACATGCCTTATGTATAGATTTTTTTTTTTTGGCATTTGTCCTACTTGTTTTCTAAGCTTTCTGGCTCTGTACTTTGGTGTCTGTCATTAATTTGGGGACATTATCAGTCGTTGTTTCTTTAAACAATGTTTCTTCTTCTGTCTCATTTTCTTTCTTTTCTTTCTGGTGTTGCCATTATACCCATATTACACCTTTTGTAGTTGTCTCACAGTTCTTGGGTATTCTGTTCCTTTTTTTTTTTTTTTTTGGTCAGTCTTTTATTCTCTTTGATTTTTGGTTTTGGAAGTTTCTATTCCCATATTCACAAGCTCAGAGATTCTTTCCTCAGCTGTGTTCAGTCTACAAATGGCCTCATCAAAGGCACTCTTCATTTCTGTTATTAATACATTTTTTATCTCTAGCATTTCTCTCTTATTCCCTCTTAGAATTTCCATCTCTCTGCTCACATTTCCATCTGTTCTTGTATGCTACCTATATTTTCCATTGGAGTCCTTAACATATTAATCATAGTTTCATATTTGATCTGATAATTCCAACATCCCTGTCATATATGGGTCTGGTTCTGATGCTTACTCTATCTCTTCAAACTGTATTTTTTTTTTTTTGCCTTTTAGTATGCCTTGTAATTTTTTGTTGAAAGACATTCAACATGATATACTGGGTTAAAAGAACTCTGGCAAATAGTCCTTTAGTGATCTGTTTGTAGGATGTGGTGGGGAGGGGGAAAGTTCTACCATCCTATGATTAGTCTCAGTAAACCTGTGCCTCTGGGCTGTGACCTTCACAAGTATGTCGTAATTTTTTCTTTTTCTTTTTTTTTTTTCCACCCCATCTTAAGTCTTCTAATTTTGTTCTCTTTTTTTCAAAGTTGTGTATTCTAGGTCTTATACCTCTCCCTACAAATTTTTAAATCAACATGTTAATTAAAAAATAAACCTAGGCTGAGCGCGGTGGCTAACGCCTGTAATCCTAGCACTCTGGGAGGCCGAGGCGGGTGGATCGCTCAAGGTCAGGAGTTTGAGACCAGCCTGAGCAAGAGTGAGACCCTGTCTCTACTAAAAAATAGAAAGAAATGATCTGGACAACTAAAAAAAAAATATATATATAAATATATATATATATTTCACATATATATATAAAAGCCGGGCATGGTGGCACATGCCTGTAGTCCCAGCTACTTGGGAGGCTGAGGCAGGAGGATTGCTTGAGCCCAGGAGTTTGAGATTCCTGTGAGCTAGGCTGACGCCACGGCACTCTAGCCCAGGCAACAGAGCAAGACTCTGTCTGAAATAAATAAATAAATAAATAAACCTATAAGGATTTTGTTTGGATTGCATTAAATCTAATTAATCAATTTGGGAAGGACTTTCATCTTAACAATATTCAGTTTTCTAATCCGTATGCATGGTATATCCCTCCATTTTTTATGTCTTCTCTGTTATTTCCCTTTATGATATTTTGTAGTTTTGAGAGTAAAAGACTTTCATCTTTTAAATTAAATTTATTTAAGTATTCTTTGTTACTTTTAGGTAAATTTATTTTTTGAAATTATTTTAGATATATAGGAAGTTGCAAAGATAGTACAAGAAGTTCCCATTTACCCTTCCCCCAGTTTTCTGTAATGTTAGTACCTTACATGACCACTGTATATTTGTTATAACTTAACTAAGACATTATCATTATGTCATAACTGACTAAACTACAGAATTTATTTGTATTTCACCAGTTCTTTCACTACTACATTTTTTTTTGTTCCAGGATCCAATCCAGGATACCAGATTGCATTTAGGTACATAATTGTGGTGTGTACCTTCTTTATAAATGAAGATTAAAAAAGTATCATTTTCTAATTGTTGCTAGAATATAGAAATACAATTAACTTTTGACATATTAATCTAGTATCCTGTGGCCTTGCTAAATTGATTCTTTAATTCTAATAACTTTTGGGAGTTCCTTAGGATTTTTTAATATATGTGTTATGCTTCTTGCAAATAAGGACAGTTTTACTTCCTTCTTTTCTATTTATGGGTTTTTATTTTCTTGCCTTTTGTATTGGTTAGGATGTCCAGTACAAAGTTGAGTAAAAATGACAGTAACAGACATCTCTCTGCTTTATTGCCAATCCTGGGAACAAAGCGTTGAGCCTTTCATCATTAATATGTTAGCTTTAGGCTTTTAATTAATGTCCTTAACCATGTAGAGAAAGTTCCTTTCTATTCCTAATTTGCTACAAATTCTATCATGAAATGATGTTAAATTTTGACAAATGCTTTTTCTGCATACCTTGTAATGAACATATGGCTTTTGTCCTTCTTTCTATTAATTTGATAGATTGAAGTGTTTTGTTTTGCAAATGATCCATCAACCTTGATTTCCTGTGATATGATAAAACCCAATGTGGAGAGATGTATGTTCCTTTTCATGTATATTTTGGATTTGATTTCCTAACATTTTGTATAGACTTTTGTGTCTGTATTCACGAGAAATATTTGTCTCTTTTTCTCTTTCTTGTGATGTCTGTCCTTGCCTGGTCTTGGAATCAAGGTAATGGTTCTCAGGGGTGTGTCTTTCTCATTATTTCTGTTCCTTTCAGCTGTGGTTCTGAACCCAGCACATACTCCTGTCCCTCTGCCAGGATTAGAGATACTTTTAATCTTCACTAAACTTTTCCTCCTCTCTGTACCAAGGTACAGTGGCTGCCTCACAAACACGACAGGCCCACATGCAGTCTCATGGGGAATGTAGACACCTGTGTCTTCATATCTCTGCCAAGGTTTTTATTAACTGCTACCCTTGAACAGCAGTTTCTAACTTGTTATGTTTATGGGGCTGTAAAAAATATGGAGCTTCAGGAGTTCGAAACCAGCCTGAGCAAGAGCGAGACCCCGTCTCTCCTAAAAATAGAAAAAAATTAATTGGACAACTAAAAATATATAGAAAAAATTAGCCGGGCATGGTGGCGCATGCCTGTAGTCCCAGCTACTTGGGAGGCTGAGGCAGGAAGATCGCTTGAGCCCAGGAATTTGAGGTTGCTGTGAGCTAGGATGACGCCACGGCACTCTAGCCCAGGCAACACAGTGAGACTCTTGTCTCAAAAAAAAAAAAAAAAAATATGGAGCTTATAATTTTCCTTTACCACAATAACTAAAACAGGTATTATTTTATCATTCAATACATTAAGCACTTAAAAGGAGCTAAATGAATTTGCATCAACATGAATAGCTCTAAGAAATATACCACTGAGTGAAAAAAGCAAGTCATAAATTAAGTATGTATTTTGGAATATGCGAGCAGTGAAATCTAGAGAAGGAAGTTATGCAATGAAGGAGGGTACAAGAAGGCCTTGAACTGGAAAAGAGAAAAAAAAATCACCTCCTTTAATGCCACGTAGAAAAGAATCAAAGGTCATATCTGTTTATGGAAAATTAATAGAAGACCAGAACAGACACATTTTAAGTGCAATTGAATAAATTGAATCAAAACAAGAATACTCCCTCCCCATACACTTAGGAACAGGATGAGTTTATGAAGTGAATGCTGCTTTCCTTCTCTTTTCACGTAGATTAGGAGATGAGAAATGACGAGATGGAAGGTGAAGAAAGAAAGCATTGTGATACCCATCCAGTGAAGTGCTGTCACAGTGCCTGCCTTTGCTTCAGTAGGGCATTTCAGTAAAGAAAATTGAAGCCCCTTACAGACTGCCACCCTCCTTTCAGCCAACTTTGTACATTCCCACTATTTTGGCAAAACTACTGAGAACAGGCTGAGTGCAGTGGCTCACGCCTGTAATCCTAGTACTCCGGGAGGCCGAGGTGGGAGGATCCCTGAGGACAGCCTGAGCAAGAGTGAGACCCTGTCTCTACTATAAATAGAAAAATTAGCTGGACGCGGTGGCGCTGCCTGTAGTCCCAGCTACCCGGGAGGCCGAGGCAGGAAGATCCTTTGAGCCCAGGAGTTGGAGGTTGCAGTGAGCTAGGCTGATGCCATGGCACTCTAGCCTGGGCAACAGGCTAGAGTGTCACAGTGTCACAACAGGCTTTTGTGTCTCAAAAAAAAAAAAAAAAAAAAAAGCTACTTAGAACAGTGGTCCTTCTTCCAGAAATCAGATCATCCCCTTGCCTTGTGGGAGAGGAAGCTGCACAGAGGTGCTGGATTGCCATTTCTTGAATTGTGCTCCAAATTTGACTTCACTGGTATGAGTTTCTTAAGAATAAAATAAGTCCAGTAATTTTAAATTATTTATAGATTTATTTCAAATACCAAAGAAAATGAAATACAATATTGTGTATTTGACCTAAATATTTACATTCAAGTACATTGATACCCTGTTTTACTTTAAGGAAGTTTCTTTCTAGTCTTAGTTTGTAATACATTTTTTTTCTTAATTATGAAGGTATGTTGAATCTTATCAAATGTTTTTTTCTGTATCTATTGAATTATTGTAGTTTTCTCCTTACATCTTTTAATTAATTACATTAATTGATATTCAGATGTTACATCTTGGGATAATAGCTATGTGTTTTTATCCTTAAGTATATTGCAAGATTTGTTGTGCTAGCATTTTTCCTAGGAATTTGTTCATGAGGGAGATTTTCCAATCTTTTTCTCTTACTCTGTGCTTGACACATTTTGTTATCAAGATTATGCTAATCTTATAAAATTAGCTGGAGAACACGATCTCTTTTTTCTCTAGTCCCTGGAGGAATTTGTGAAAGGTTGGAATTATTTCTTCCCTGTTTTATAAAACTTTCTCAAGAAATCTCCTGGATCCAAGGATTTGGGGGTAGGTGGGAGGAGTAAGGTTTCTACTGCTACACTCCCTTTTGCAGTTGAAGAACAACAGAGAAATCAAAATATCACATTGGGCAGAGATTTGAAAGGTACGTCTGTCTCATTGCTCAATTTGCCTGGAAGTTGAGCAATGACTGGTCTGATGTTAAGATTCTATAGAAATTCATAGGTAGTGACCAACTATTTGGCTGATATCCATGTATATGGAAGATAAAAACTGGAGGACTAGTCACAGGACCTTTGGAGGCGTTTGTAGGCACTGAATTCTTGGGATGGGCTCAGAATGTGGAAATATGTGTATTCCAAGGAAATGTTCAACAAAACACCCAAACTGAAGACGAGGCTCAATAATCGGTGGTCTAGATGACCTTCTGTAGTTGTCAGTCCTTCTCTTTCTCAGCCATCGCAATTTTGGATGGGAAAAAAAGGAAAGCCATGGTGGCATAGAGACTATGTATGGATTTTCCTTCAGTGAAGGTGGCCCAGCTTGAACTATAGCCGACTACTCAGTTTGCCAGCAGTGATGAATTCTAAACCCAGCTATGTTATCATATCCAAATGAGGACCAGTAGCCCCTACTGGAAGATTGGTTATACTGGATCCCTTCCACTGTGAAATGAGTGTTTATCCTCACTGCAATGTATCATTCATTCTGGGTTTCTATTGCCTGCTCACCTTGCTTCTGTCAAGCCCATCTCTGGATTTACTCTTTCTGAATAAAGAAATAAAGGGTACTGATGGAAATCAATGTTTTTGCCTTTTATCCTATCTTCCAGAAGCAGCTGGTCTTGGAATGAGCAAAGAAATCAGGACTGTGTAGTGAAAACAGAAACTTACTGAGTCTCAACAACTGCAAAACTGAAAATACCGTATCAACTCATATTTTCATCTTTGCTGTGCTCCTAATGAAATAAGTTCATCTGTTTTTTTAAAATTAATTTCCTCCTTTCTTCTTTATCCTTTCTACTATTTTATATAGCGTATGTTGATAAGGGTTAACTTTATATTATATAGACTGTCTCATTTTCATGTTGCTATTAATATAACAGAATACCTGAGACTGGGTAGTCTATAAAGAAAAGGCTTATCTGACTCACAGTTCTGGTGGCTGGAAAATTCAAGAATGGGCACCTGCACCTGGGGTGGGCCTCAGGTTGCTTAACCCATGGTAGACTGGCGAAGGGAGCCAGCGTGCACACAGGGATCACACGGTGAGAGAAGCAAGGAGGGAGGTGCCAGGCTCTTTTTAACAGCCAGCTCTGGGAGGAACTCATAGAGTGAGAATTCTCTCATCCCTGAGAGAGGAATCCTGAGAGGCAGGAATCTATTCATGAGGGATCTGCTCCCGTGATCTAAGCTCCTCCCACCATACCCACCTCCAACATTGTCACATTGGGGATCAAATTGCGACATGAAGTTTGGAGGAGACAAACGTCCAAACCATAGCATATGCTATATTTAATCTATGTACCAATATAGAAGTTCAAGAATTTCAGTGTGTAACCATAATAGAACTACTAAAATGACTTTGTATCCAAAGATCCTGACCTTCGAGTTAGATCAATAACTGATGAAACTTTGTTCTTTCCGTTAGGGAGAAGGAGAGCATGTTTTGGGTTGTTTACAAGATGCCACATGGAAGAATTTTTCCTTTTGTTTGTTGAATGTTTACGTCTGGGAAGAAGGGTAGATGTTGATGTTTGGCAGACAAAGAAGCAGGCTATAGTTTAACTTTCATCATTCCTTTTGGTCAACGAGCATCTGCTCCCGTGACTTGGAAATGCTTCACTACGTGGCTGTTGAGCCCACCTTTTACTACAGAGGCTGAAAATACACTGTCCCAATCTCCCTTATTGCCAGGACACATTCGGGCACCCTATGCTCCGGCAGTCAGATGCACTTGTGCTAGATTTTGATTCAAGAGATAATTATATGAAGAACTCGGGCCCGTGAATAATCTATTATGACAAGTCTGACAACAACAGCAAGAGCAACATCCAGTTTCCAAAGACAGCAGGAGTTCTGGCAGCAGAGGTCAGATCCAACACCAGTGGTGTTCTCGAGCCAGGTAGCGCTAGCGGCTGAGGCAGCCGTCATCATGGGATCGTTCCTGTGACACGACTGTGAGCACTGTGCCCGGTATATGGTTAACACATTAGCTGCTGGCCCACCACAAATTCTGTGATTTCTCCCTGATTTTTTTATATATACTAAAATCGATACATCCATAAAAATTGCAATTTAGTTTGGCAGTAGAGCACAAGATTTAGAATAGTGTTTGAGCTTTAAAAGCCATGGAAAGAATTCATTCTGGTTTTTTTAATAGAGGACCCATTTTTCCAAAGCATTATGTACAATTTTAATTAGAATATAAAGCAGAATGATATTTCTTGTCATGAAATGGTTTCAACAACTCCAAAAATTTACCTGTGACAATGAGTTTGATAGAAAATATATGTGTGTAGAAATCTTGAGCCCAGGAGTGCAAGTCTGCAGTGAATTATGATTGTGCCGCTGCACTCTGGCCTGGGCAACAGAGCAAGACCCTGTCTCAAAAAGATAAAAAATAAAAAAATTGGACTAGGGGTGATGGCTCATGCTTGTAATCCTAGCACTTTGGGAGGTTGAGATGGGAGAATCGATTGAGACCAGTAGTTTGAGAACAGCCTGGGCAATGTGAAACCCTGTCTCTACAAAAAATAAAAAAAATTAGCCGGACATGGTGGCACATGCCTGTAGTCCCAGCTACTCAGGAGGCTGAGGCAGGAGGATGGCTTGAGCCCAGGAGTTTGAGGTTGCAGTGAGCTTTGATGACACCACTGCACTCTAGCCCAGGCAACAGAGCCAGACCATGTCTCCAAAGTCTCAAAAAAAAAAAAAAAGAAAATATATGTAATAGTTCAATATTTTAGTGTGTGACAGGTAGGAATCATGATTAAAAAAGGTCAATATGAAATTTAATTCTTGTCAGACTAATAAATGCATCCATTCTCTTTATGATAATCATCTTAGAGTTGGATTTTTTTAATTGACAAGTAAAAATTGTATCTATGGTGTACATCATGATGTTTTGATATATGTGTTCATTATAGAATGGCTAGATCAAGCCATTTAACATACGCATTACCTTACGTACTTTTTTGGGGGAGAAGATTTAAAGTCTACTCTCTAGCAGTTTGCAAGTGTACAATATATTGTTATTAACTATAGTCACCACGATGTATAGAGGTAAGTATTTGTATTTGCACATCTGCTATAATTCCTGTTGCCAAGGAGAAAATTCTGTTACCTGCTTTTGAAAAACAAATACACAGAGCAATTTTTCTGCAGGAATTTTATGCAAACCAATACAAAATCTAAATACTTCACAAAATACATAAAACAGGAAAAAATGGTGTTTAGATTTATTTTTTGAAGACTGGAATACTGGCACTTCTGAAATAGGCAACAGTCTTCATTCCTGCTGCTAACTGTGAGGCTGGCATCAGATGTGATTTCATAGGCTCTTTTTGCTGCTGGTGTTTTTCTATATATCTGTCTAATAAGGTCTGATTAATCTTTGACTTTGCAAGAGATTCTAAAGAGGAAGAGTTTTACCACTGTCTGGCTAAATTCTGACCCTGTTCTTTTGTAATTAATCATATTTTGTTTCACGTTTATTTCTAACCAAAATCATTGCAACATCTACATCCTTAATCCTTAAATTCTGTTCCTTTAGGTCCTGTAAGTTGTTAAACACAAACCGAGATGTTTAAAAGAATATGTAAGTTAAAACCCTTGGCCAAGTGTCATATGAAAACATCTGATTGTAAATTGCTTTATTCCTGCTGTATTGAGGAGTTGAGCATAGAGTGTTGGCAATAGATACAGGATGTAGAAATCTTGTGTTGTTTCGTCACATGGTTCAACAAAACATTCCTTCACAACTGAACTATCAGGGCAGATTTCCCCACATCTCTTGAACCCAGGACCACTAGCTTGTATTCATGTGTGGTGTGTTCTGCTTATCTACTGCAAGTCCTGTCTTCCTCTCAAGTTCTGTTGACTCCTCTGCCTCCTCCTCCCTCCCACTGCGGCTCCCACACTGACTCCTTCTCAGGCTCTTTCTGATAACATTGAAGTGCTCCCGGAATTTGCGTGCAGGGAGACACCAGTATCCCTCCCCCTTTGCACTCTACATGCCCCAATATGGTTTAATAAATTTTCCTGCTGCTAAAATTAGCCAGATTTGCTTTCTACTGCCTGTAGCTGAAACTGTTGATTTAACCGTAAGCTAAATATCTGTTTCTACTATGTTAAATAAAACCCAGCTGACATAAAACTGACTTCAAGATCCAGTAATTCCCAAAAACTCATATAAGCTAAACCTTACATGGCTTCCTCCCAACTTTTTTTTCCTTCCCCTTTTTTATTGTAAAAATTATAAGAACATAGTAGAAATTAATGAGCCAATTCTCATCATAGATATCTCAAATAACAGAATGTATAAGGTTCAAATGTTTGATCAGGCATGAGTTGTATCAGAATATTTACTGTTTTCCCAGATGCTTGTAAGGATGGCAGGAGAAATTAAGTAACAGGAAAGGCCCTTTAGAAATCCATGCAGATGTTGTAGTCAATTACTGTGAGTGGTAGAGACCATAACCCTATGATACAGCCTTTGTCTGTATCGTAGGGTTCCTGTGCCTTTGTCTCAGTGGCAGAAGACAAGAACCAGATGAAATAGAAACAAAAGACTAATAACACATGTTTTAAGAAATACGTTAGAGACATTTCAACTCTTCCACTGTAGATAAATCAGATCAAGTATTATCGTTTCCCTTTTAGAGACAAAGCAGAGAGAGTAAGAGACTCCTGACTCTTATACTGCTCCAGTCAGCTTAAGGGGATTCAGAAACCCAGCAGGACAGTCTAGCTGAGCTAAAAAGTTGTAAATGATGTAAAGGAATAAGAGATTCATGAAAATACCCAGGGCTATGCCCGTGAAGTCTTTTCTCAGGGTCTCAGTATAAGTCTAAATCTGATGTAATTAAGACATAGGAGAGGAAAAATTCTCCCAGTGAAGGAAGATGAGAATTCATAGATAAACCCTTGCTTGCTTGCTTTCTTTTCTTCCTTCCTTCCTTCCTTCCTTCCTTCCTTCCTTCCTTCCTTCCTTCCTTCCTTCCTTCCTCCTTTCCTCTCCTCTCCTCTCCTCTCCTCTCCTCTCCTTTCTTCTCCTTTCTCTTTCTCTTTCTCATTCTCTTCTTTTTGTGTGTGTATGTATGTGTTTTTTTTCCCTTCTGAGATTTAAGCAAGCATAGGTTAAACTCTTGAGTTCTAGCATTGGTGAAGGTTACCTTCCCTCCGTCATAATCTAAAGCAACTCCAGTCTGCGTTGGACAGTCGGACAGGATCTGTAAAGGCTCAGGGCCAGTACGTACATAGACCTCACTTGACGACAGCTGCAAAGTCCAGAATCCCTCCTTGGGGGTGAAGTTGAGAAATTCTCTTCTCACCACTGACTCTCTTGTTACCCCCACCAGGGAGAATGTTGGCCATATTCCATTATTTTGAGACCATTCCTCCTCCAACTCTTCATTCTCATTTCTATATCCAGGAGAACTACACCCACCAGTGCTGTCCATGAATCCACCAAGATAGCTACTGCCAAACACACCTCTGGCTCCACCCCTATATTTCATTGCTTTTTTTTCCTCCTCTGCTTCCCACCAGATCCTATCCACTTTCACTTTGCCCCAGGCGAAGCCCTTGCTGCCCAGCACACGAGGCTCAGGATAAAATCACCGGACCATGTTGGCATTTGTTCATCCATGAACCAGCGAGTATCATGCTCTTCCCATTTGGAGACACCGAGAGGTAGCCATAGGCTGTATGAGAGTTCACGATGATGCTCACTGTGAGGGAAAAGGAATAAAGGTGTGGCGTCATCAAAGGTAT
>CAUYSK010021380.1:0-22802 GCA_963575035.1 Avahi laniger
GGTCCACAGAGAAGGCTGGAGAAAGTAGCAAGGAGATGCTGTATCAGCTACTACAGCCTTAAAACAAAGTTGGTGTCTCTTTGGACTTTAAAATTGTTCCTATGCAGCTTATTTTATTTTTGTTTAATCAAATAAACAAGAAGGTTTTTCCATGGAAAAAAAAATTGAATGATTTAATTCATTCCTTCACTGTAGGGGAAATGGTATAATAGACGAATGGGTAAAATATGGTAGAAACACACAAGTAAGTACTACACAGCAGTTAGAAGCAATAGACTGGACGTGCACACAACAGCAGCAGTAGATCTCAAAAATGAAGCACTAATGAAAAAGCAAGGAACAGAATGAGACATTTCTGATAGATGCCATTAATATAATCTAATAATATGCATACATACAGAAAACAAACACATTTTAAAATATAAGAATACACATTAAACATATTAAAATATCAAAATGATTATATATAGAAGAAGTGTATAATAGTAGTGGAAATAAAAGGGACAAAAGAAAAAAATTTTAAATGTCATCATAGGTCATTGATAACGTGTCATGAATTAGGAACTATAACCCTGAGAATTGAGATCCAAAAATTAGAAGCAAAATTTAAAAGAAAAATTTAAAATATTATATATACGTTTTAAAAATTTATTGTCTAACTCACTCATACTCTTTTTTAATTGTACTTTTTGAAAAATATTTCTCTCTGTATCCTTTCTTTCTTCTCTTTCTCTCTCCTCCCTCTTCTCCCTTCTCTCTCTTCCCTTCCCTCCTTTTTCTATCTTCTTCCTCCCATCCCCTCTTCTGCCGTCCGCAACACTCTGTCTCTCTTTTCTTTCTCTTCTCATCTTTAGCTAATTTAAAACGATCATTTTAGAGATGTTTGAGATGTTCGGGAGGGCTCTATATTATCTTGCTAATCATCTAGTTTATAAAACAACTGATTATGTGGACGCAGTAATCATATTATCTACATAAACAACCTGACCAAATTATCTCCTTACAAAAACAGTGTCTATGACTCCCCTAGCAATTCCTCCTTCTTAACTCAACACCCAGTGCTGCATTACCAATGTATCTTTTTAAAGTGTTTACTTCATCCTACTTTGCTATATGCTCCGGACAAAATCATTCATTAAATAAACTGAAATAGTCATCTTGCTAGGTGATGGAGATACAAAGATTGATATAATATAATTTCTAAATGCTTGAAGATCCCATTTTAATGGTAAGGGATATAGCAAGATGTATTGGCTTGGTTTCATAATATTCTGATACAGTTATTTTGACGTTAGCCTTTTTTGACCATAAATTTATTTTTTTCATACACTAAGCCCAATTCACAGTCAGGGATCAAATAACAAGGAGCTAAGAGCATATCACTAATACCAACTGGATTCTTTATAAGAATGCCATTTATATATTAGGTTATTAAGTATGAAATGTTTGATTTCCTTAAGTACTAAGTTTGACAGATGATATCTCTCACATTTCACCTTGACATTTCTTGTTTTATTTTTATTGTAAAGAGTGCATTGTGAGACTTTCAAATGCCCGTTTTGGCTTGTGATCATTTTTCAAAAAAATTTTTAGAGCAATTTTTGTGAAACGATGGGTAAGTCAAAAATTCATGTTATTTTGGAATATGAATTCTGTCATGGAACCAATGCTGCACAGATAGCTCGAAATATCAATACAGTGTTTGGAAAAGATATGGCTAATGAACACACAGAATGTTGATGGTTTGAGAAGTTCCTTTCTGATGATTTTAATCCTGACAATGAGTCACATGGGCAACCTTAGAAGGAGGTGGATAATGACGAGCTGAAAGCTCTGGTGGAAGTGAATCCATCTCAACCTACATGTGAATGAGCAACAAGGTTTGATGTCACTATTTCAATGATATTGGACCATTTGTAACAAATCAGCAATGTAAAGAAGCTGGATGGATGGGTTCTGCATGAATTAAAAGAGTGTCAGAAGTGAAGCTTGCCTTTTTTTGCTTCACTACATAAAAGCAAAACATTTCTACATCGTGTTGTTACATGTGATGAAAATGGATTCTTTCTGACAGTCGCAAGCATTCAGTTTGGCACAATGGTTGGATGAAGATGAAGTGCTAAAACACAGTCCAAAATTGAATATTCACCAAAAAAAAAAAAAAAAAAGCTAATGCTGTCTGTTTAGTGGTCCAGCACTGGTATTATTTACTACAATTTCATGAACCTGGTCAATCCATTACAGTGGATGTCTCCTGCAACCAATTGGATGAAATGATGATGAGGATGCTTGTGATTAAGCTGCCGAGATTGGTCAATAGAGACAGGCCAATTCTCTTGTAAGACAACGCTCAACCACATGTCACACAACGTTGCTCAAACTATAAAGGCTGGTCTTGGAAACTCTCTGTCTTCCACTGTAGTCACCAGACCTTGCACCAACTGACTACCACTTCTTCCAGGCTTTGGACCACTTCTTGCAAGGAAAAATATTCAATTCTCAACAAGCTGTGGAAAACGCCTTTTGCAATTTTATAATTTCATTTTAGCTTTTAGTAAAAAAAAAAGGCAATAATTTTTCTTCTGAGAACTTTCCTTTTAGCTAATGGAGTCTCCCTTTGACTCGTGATCCCTTTTATAGTTTTGCCTTTAATAGAAACTTGAAAATTCACTTTATCTATGTTCTTCTCTGAGAAGCAGAGTAGGAAAAAAATATTACGCATTGCCATATCAAATGTTCTGGAGATTTTCTTTATTAACTAGCATTGAAATTTAAAAACAAAAGTAGACATGCATATATCAAGTGCTTAGAATTAGTTTTTTAGTCATTAAAACAATTTTCCAGTTCATATCCAAATCTGTTTATTAAAGGAGATTTGTGTACATATATACATTTGTGAATATGTAATTGAAATACATATCTAAAAAGAATAAAGTTAAAACTAACTTCAAAATAACTTTAAAAGCTATTTTTTATAGTTAGTTGTGTGAATGTTTAGACAAAGGGAAGAGGTGATGGAAGAAGGTTTTTTATGAATAGAGAGCGTCTCACCCATATAGAAGACTGGCCTTCATCTTGATACCAAATTTGACCTAAAACAGAGGTACGATTTGTGAGTTGAGAGAATAGGTTAAACAGCAAAAATCCACTAAAAAAGATGTAAATGGGCAAAAAATCAGTTGTGACTGAATCCTGCACTCCCGTTTCTGTCATTTCAATCACACATGGGAACAGGGACAACAGCAATATCTGTCACATGGATAAAATGAGCCTGAGGTGAAGAGATGTATGGAAATGGTAAAATTCTGTGCAAATGACTATCGTAGTCATAATGATCTCCCTTTCATTTTTGCTCTCTTTTATTATCCCATATTCACAGGGGTTTCTTGCTGATAGGAGCTAATTTGATAAAATAATCCATAGAACTCTGCCAGTGGGACTTGCTCTGTTCCCAGGCAACAGATGCTTATTTTAACTATGGTCTTGCAGAAGCTATGATTCATCATTGCTGTCTAAGTCTGAAGTGACATTTAACAATGAAGACCTTAAGGAAGTTGGATCTTTCAGTGGCCTTATCAATTCAATTCAGCAAAAGGTACCTAAACACCTACATTGCACTTTCAGGTTCATTCACTCACTGGGAAGCATGAGCCAGGCCCTTTGCTCAGAGCAAAAAATTGGAGATACAACTGACTTGTACAAGCCCTACTCTCCTGTCGTTCCTAGCCCTGCAGGGATGACAACAATACCAAAAATTATTTTAATACATGATAGAGTTTGTACTAAGTGCTACAATAAAGATAAAAACTAAATGTTAGAAGAGGAGGTGATAATTGAGTAGAAGAATCCAGCATTTTAATCAGAAGAAATGGTCTAAGTAGAGACACAAAATTATGAAAATGCAAGATGCATTCAAGGTCACTTGAAGTGTTATCAGGTGTTGCTGAATGGTGAATATGCCAAGATCATCTATTATAACGGTGTTTGCCAAACTTCAGTGGTTTAATAATGACATTCATATTTTTGCCTTACCCCCAAATTTTGTCAAATATACCAAACATACCACTGTGTAATTTTTATTTAATGAATTTTGTATTGATTTTTATTTTTCAGTTAAAATTGTTCTAAGCAATCAGGCTTGATCTACTAGTGATGTTGTTTTCTTAATGAACATTAAATATACCTAAAACTATTAATATTAAGAAGAATATCCATCTAAAATAATCTTGAGCACCAACAGTGACATGTTATTGCACACTGAGCAACTCCATGGTGGGAGATGTGGCAGGAACAAGAGGACAGAATCACATCACATCAAGGACTTTGAATTCTATAGTACTAACTGGACTTTATGCTTAGGAATGAAAGGGTAAACATTTTTGCAATGATCAGAACTGCGCTTTGGGGATTGAATTCTGGTAGCACTGGTGTTAAGAGGTAGAAAGAGAAAATTAGATAAAGCAAAGACTGAATACATGCCACCTTCATTCTTTAAAAGCCAACTCAAATGTTACCTGTCTATGAAGCTTGCCCTAACTTACCCAGGAGTTTAGTAAAATTTAAGTGATACTTCCTTATCCTGCATTTTAAGTATATTTATCTACAGTGCATTGAATCCAGTTCTTTGCACCTATATCTTCGTCCATTGTGAATGTCTTGAATATTTATCTTCTTCATAACTAAATTCCCGGAGCTCCAGAGTATATGAAAGCTACAAACAGATAGAATTCTGCAAATAATAGAAATAGGATAATAAGGACACTAGATAAAAACTGTTTAATAATCCAAAAATTAACTAATTAGAGTCTAAAATGGGAAGGGATGAATTCCAGAGATTCATGAGAGATAGGATCACAATGGATAGATGAATAGAGATAGGAAAGACTAAAAATTGTTCTCATATTTCTTTATGGTTGAGGAACATAATAGAAGAAATATTTAAAGTTTAAATCTATCCACTAGGAAATGGTGGTCTCTAAGCCAATAATACTGTGTTGATATACTCCCCCAAGATAAAACTGTAAAACATTTTTATACATTTATGAGGCCAATTCTAAACAGGGCTTATTCCAAAAGGTGGCTGATTAAATGTATGCATAGTTGCCCACTGAAATGCCACTGTGTTGTGATGGAAGAGGAATGTACTGTTTTCAAGTTTGGGCTCTGTCACTTGTCAGTGTGTATCCATAAACTGGGCATTCTGTCTCAAAAAATTTCAGTTCCTTCAAAAGCCAAGAGGTGTGAGAATCACTACCCTGCCTTTTCACATGTTCCAATGAGGTAATAGTTGTGAAAGTGGTTTTAGAATTGTTTCCACTCTTATACTCACAATAATCCATTGTGTATAGAAGAAAGCCTGATCTTTAGGAAACATAATCCAAATTATGTTACTCTTTATCTGAAAAGTTTCAATAATTTTCTACCTTACTTAGTTTAAAATCTGAACAGCTTGCTAGAACTATAGGCAGAACCCTTGCACATAATGTGTCCTTATTGCCAGCCCTGCTGCAGTGCCTGACACCTAGTACATGTTGATAAGTATTTAATGAACATATGAATGCATGATAGCATGAGGAAGTAATGAGTTGACTGAGACCTCCTGGCTAATTAGTTGGCAGAGTCAAAACTGGAAGATGGGCCTCCTGATCCCAAGACTCTTTATTTCCATTGTCCAAAAATTGTTCGAATTCATCAAATTTTCTTCTTTTACCTCCATGGGATCTAGGCACTAATTTGAGCGGGGCACTATTTGTCTAAAGTTAAATGTGTGGTTTTTGGCTGTGAATCAAGTAACAAAGAATTTGCCATGCACTTTATCTGGCAATCACAGCTTTTTGGTCTTGTATGTTAACCAACTGATCTATGTAATACACAGAGACTGTTTACATATGTATTTTCATTTGATAATATGTCAATGTGCATCTATCTGCTGCTTATTCATACATTTTGCAAGATAGCTGTATTTCAAATTTATTTTGGCAAAGTGTGATACTATTCCAACATTTTATAAATAAAAAAGAGCAGGGTTGAAGGAGGATTGGATTCATCATGTAAAGGTTAAATAATTCTGATTTTGAGCAATGAATATCGATTGCTCTTTTAAAATGCGTTCGAAGAATTCTTGTCATTGAGGAAAACACTTTTCAAGGACCTCTTGAAATGCATTCAAGGGTAAAGAGAGAGATAAAGAAGGTATGATAAACAGATGACTTTTGCATATTAAGTTGTTTTGAAATGTACTGTTCTTGCCATAAGAATAATGGGTATCTCTACAATCAGGTATTCTTGCAAAATTGTAGCGTAGCTTTGCGTTAGCTTGCAATATGCAGAAAAAAGGATTCTTGAAAAGGGAATGAAATTTCAGCAAAAATAAATAAATATATAAGCCCCTAAATCTTAAGTAGTTTAGATTGTTTGAATGAAATATTTCCCATGCTGTTAAATTTGTACCCAATTTTCTGTGCTCTATTCAAGGTGAGTTCTGTTATACAAAAATCAGTGGTACACCAAAAGCAGCTATTATTTTTTATTGTTTTCTAAACCTGATTTTTTAAGAAATAGGTAAATGATTTTAAATAAACTATTTAACACTCTGTATATTTATTTCCTCATTTATAAACTGAAAGAATTAGACTTAGATGATCTTTAAACATTGATATTTTGTATATAAGTAGCTAAAATAGAGATAAATTACATATTTACCCAATGGTTTGGTTTGTAATATCTAGGTAGACACACATAAACAGATTTAAACAGATAAAATAGTTGGTGCATTTAGAAACACTATATATAATAGTAGATATATGTGGAAATTAATAGATAATAAAATGGATACCCAGGGTGGTGAAGAAATACATCTGTACTTAAACAGTCAGAAAGTAAAACTGAATAAAGTCACAGTGAGGATGATAGAGACACAAAAAATGACCATAGAGAATATTATAAAGATGGCAAGATTAGACACTAATAATATAACTTACTCCCTTTCTAGATAAAATAACCCACAGATGTTTGTAAATCACATTATCATTATTGCTGTTAATATTATTTTTGATATATTATTTTTATTAATTATTATAATTCTAATTACTACTTAGGTAGTAGGGGTAGGGATGAAGAGAGAACGGCTGCAGTGTGGATAAGATGATGGTGCCCAGGAAGAAAGTAAAAGGCTGCTCCCACTACAGCGATGCCTTTTAATTGTCAAAATGTTAATAATGTACCCATTTTATGTCTCAAAGTTGTACTCAACCCAAAAATCTGATTTACAGGACGATCGACCTTTCCTTGCCCACCACTTTTCTTCTTGCTATGAATAATAAAACTAAATATACTTGCAGTGAGTAGGGGAATTTTCTAAGATGCTTAGCCTCGACATGTAATTTTCAAATATGCTATTTTTATCAATTTTTCTCTTTTTAGCCTAATTGCTTTCTATTGCTGCTTCCACTGGATCTTCTCCTCAGAAAACTCCTTTCTCACCTTTGGAACATAAGTTCCCTTAATGATAGAGACCATTTTTGTTCATTTCATCCTCTTATTTCCAAATCTGGCTCCTGGTATTCAAGGGGTGCTTAGTGAATTTGCTGAATAAACCACAATATGCAAATTATGATAAAATTCCTATCCCAAATGTTGTACAAACTTAAATTTTCTTCACAACGTAGTTTATTATGGTAGTTTGTATACAGACAGGTTTAGCTGATCATTAAAATAAGATCATAATCTCCTTCCTATATTCTCAACATAATACTTTAAAACTGTACTGAATGTTAAGAGTATTTAAAATCATTGGTATACTCAGGGATAGGGTAGTACATAATTCTGTACCAACAGGCCATCATCACAAACTTGGAATTGTGTTCACATTAATGGAAAAGGGATTTGCATTTAACTAAAAATAAGTATTCATTTGATAAATATTTATGGAGCACTTACTAGGAGCAGTCATTTTTCTAGACATGCGGGATACAAAACTGTCTTTATGAAGTTTATCTTCTAGGGAGGAGAGACAGACAACAAATAGCAAAAGTAACAAATAGGTCAGTTGTAAAGTATGTTAGAAGGTGCTAAGTGGGAAAAAGAGCTGGGATAGTAGGATCTGGTATGTGAGCAGAGGTAGATTTTGTAGACAGTCTGTGATTTTAAATAAGGGTCATTAGTGTTGGTGTTGTTGAGAGGATGATATATTAGTGACGACTTCAAGGAGAAGCAGAGGATAGCCAAAAGGATACCTGGAGAAAGAGTCTTCCACGCAAAAAGAACAGACAGTGTGGCTGAAAAAAACACAGAACTGCAAGAAGACAATTTTGGCTGAAGAGGAGCCAAAGGGAAGGGGAGAATGTTAGTAAGAGATACCAGATCGGTAAGCGCAGGATCCATTGTGTATTGAAGAAATATGTAAAAGTTTAGTTTAATTATAAGTAAAGTGAGTCACCACTAGAGGATTTAAACAGAGAAGTGACAAACCTGACATATTTTCAAAGGCTCACTTTGGTTGGTGTGTTAAGGAGAGGGAAGGGCTAGGAACACGGGCACCCGCTGAAATCTGTTGCAAACTGAGGTGAGAAACGATGGTGAAGTGAGTCAGTGTGGTAGCAATGGAGATGAAACGTGGACAGAATGTGGACACATTTTGAAGGTAGATCCAACGGAATTTGCTGACGTATTGGAAGTAGGTGTATAAGAGAGAGAAGTCAGGGATACATATTTTCTGCCTGAAAATTATTAAACATTGTGGGTTACAGTAGGACTTGATAAAATATAGCTTGAATCATATGTTATATATATCTTTGTTATTTGATGTGTTTCTTATTTTGAAAAGCACAGATGCTGATATTCTAAACTCAAGAGCAACAGACTTTATCAGCCATAATATGGGGTAAAGAGCTGGGCCAAAAGTAAACCCCTAATAAACACTGGCATACCTCATTTGATTGCACTTAACTTCATTGTGCTTCACAGATACTGTTTTTTACAAATTCAAGGTTTGTGGCAACCCTGCTTTGACCAAGTCTTTTGGCACCATTTTTCCAACAACATGGGCTCGCTTTGGGTCTCTGTGTTACATTTTGGTAATGCTCACAATATTTCAAAATTTATTGTTATTATTATACCTCTTATTTTGATCAATGATATTTGATGTTACTATTGTAATTGTTTTGGGGTTCTACAATCACACCTATATAAGACAGCAAACTTAATTGATAAATGTTCTGGGTGTTTCTACTGCTCCACCAATCAGCCATTCCCCATCTCTCTCTTCCTCTTCTCAAGCCTCCCTATACCTTTATTAGGCCAATTACTAACCCAACATGGCCTTTAAGAGTTGAAGTGAAAGGAAGAGTCACATATCTCTCATTTGAAATCAAAAGTTAGAAATAATTAAGCTTAGTAAGGAAGGCAGGTTGAAAGCTGAGATAAGCTGAAAGCTAGGCCTCTTGTGCCAAATAGTTAGCTAAGTTATGAATGCAAAGAAAAAATTTTTGAAAGAAATTAAGAGTGCTACTCCAGGCTGGGCATGGTGGCTCATGCCTGTAATCCTAGCACTCTAGGAGGCTGAGGTGGGAGGATAGCTTGAGGTCAGGAGTTCAAGACCCTGTCTCTACTAAAAATAGAAAGAAATTAGTGGGGCAACTAAAAATATAAAAAAATAGCTGGGCATGGTGGTGTATGCCTGTAGTCCCAGCTACTCGGGGAGCTGAGGCGGGAGAATTGCTTGAGCCCAGGAGTTTGAGGTTGCTGTGAGCTAGACTGATGCCAGGGCACTCTATTCCAGGTAACAGAGTAAGACTTTGTCTCAAAAAAAAAAAAAAAAGTCCTACTCCAGCGAACACACAAATGCTAAGATAGGAAAACAAACTTATTGCTGATATGGGAGAAAGTTTGAGTGGTCTGGATAGAAAATAAAATCAGCCACAACATTCCCTTAAAGCAAGGCCTACCAGAACAAGGACCTAACTCTCTTCAAATCTATAAAGGCTGAGAAAGATGAGGAAGGTGAATGTTATGTGGATTAAGGGCCTTTAAAGCCTCCACATAATGTGAGCCCATACCAAAGAATAACACCGAAAGACCAGAGAAAAAGACACATGAGTTTATTCAGGGGACTTACATACGAGGCACTGGTGGTGGCAAGCCAAGTAACATATACAAAAGACATTCATCACTCTGGAGATTCCAAGAGTTTTAGAGGTTGAGTGTTAGGAAAAGGAGACTAGGGCCAAATTTATATTTTACAATATCACAGCCCCACTCACATATTGATACACATCTAATGCTCTGGATTCACATTTATGTAATATATATATATATATATATATCTCCACACACACGTATACTTTGAGCTATTTCCACATGCATCTCCATTCTTTGTTAATTACAGTTTAGTTGTTCCTAGGAAATCTTTCATGCCTGTGTTAGAGGACTCTCCTATGTGGTGCAACAACACTGTGCATGTACTCTGTTATAACATTTACTGCAATATATTGTATTTGCCTACTAATTTATATTCTGTCTGGTCAGACTGTAAAATCCATGAGGGCAGAACTGTGTTTTGTTTACTGCTATATTGGAAATACATTCCAGCATCATGCCTTGAACATAGCAGGTACCCAGAATATTTGTGTTAAATTTTTAAAAATAAATGTCATATTGACTAAATGAATCAATGATTTGTTCCCATGAATTTCTACCATGCCAATTCCCAAAGTTGGCTATGTCCCAATCCATAATTGAAAGCAAATGATGAAATTTACAAAATTTCTAGTTGGGTTCACTGTGAACTCATGCTATTACATTACAGCTACTTTTCAATGTTTGTTTTTTTCTCCAGTTGATTCTCTATTCTATGGAGAAGGTTTTTTTCCCACTTTTGAAAATCTTCTTGCTACCCCTACATTTGTGAATAGATGACTGTCTCTCCTATATTAGGGAAAGCTCAAAGCAAATAGAGCTTATTCTAATTACTTCTTTTCATTATATTTACCATATGTTTTTACATCCACCAAATATTTGTTTTTCTATCATGAGAAAAGAAACACCTACTTTAGGATTTTTTTTGCTCCTTCAATTATTTTGTTTTTATTTTTCTTGTATCTGTATTTTCTCCTTATCCCTTGGCCTATTGACATGTTCAGGTCTCTGACAATCTTAAACAAATAAATGCACAGCAAACCCTTATCCTTTGTAGACACTCACAGTATTAGAGCATCTTTATTTTCACTATGAAACAACTTGGAAGGATGTTAAAGACTTCCTATCTCCAAGACCTCAGCTCACACTCAGGACTTCTCTTGGACTCTGCTTTCTTTATTTGTTACTGTAGATTACTAAAATGGGTTTTGAAAGTCAGATAATATAATATGTATTTGTATGTCTATATTCCTCCCAATCACTTCTGTCAGGTGATTGGAGATTACTGCTAAACTCGCTCTTGCCTAGTACATTAATATACAGTTAAGTTAACCAAGGTTTTTTCCTTTTTTGATCTTCATTCCTTGTAATGTTTGTTAGTTGACTGTTCTGCACTTTCCAGTTCTTAAATATCCCATCTTCTTTGGCTTCCATGACCTCTCCTTGTGTTGTTTCTTCCCCAACTCCTCCTACCATGTAAATATGGATATTTACCAGGACTATGGCTTTGATCTCCTTGTATTTCTCTTCCTACTCTTAATGACTTATCTGCTTCTATCTTACCAGTCACCACTATACACATGAATTATTCCATCTGAACCACACTATATGTATGACTTGCTCCACTCAAATTCTTGGATATTTTCACGTGATATTTCTGAAGTTTCCCTGTCCAAAATGGTAGCCACTGGCCACATGTGGCTCCTAACCATTTGAAATGTACCAAATCTGAATTGAGGTTTGCTATAGTTGTGAAATATACATTAGTTTTAAAGACATAGTACAAAAACTTAATGTAAAATATCTAATAATTTTTATATTAATTACATGTGGAAAAACAATATTTTTATATGTTAGCTTTTATAAGTTCTTAAAATTAGTTTTACCTGCTTCTCTTTACATTTTACGATTTAAATTTTACATTTTTGATTTTATGAAAATTTTAAAAATTTAATTTTAAATTTCTAGGTGGTTGCTAAAAAGTTTAAAATTAAGATGGGTTCACATTATATTTTGATGGGATGTTGCTGTTTGAAATAAACAATAGTATTTTTCACTTTCTCTATTAAACTAGTGTCTCCACCTGATTTTTTATTTTAGATGGGGGCAACAGCTGTTTTCCTGCCCTCATTGCTTTAGTTTTGGGTCTTTTTTGACATTTCTGTTTCACAGCCCTTCTCCACCATATACTCTCATTCCATCTCTGTGCTCATTTATTAATCAATTGTTAAGCATTATACCTTGTCCTTTAAACTTATTTTGACTTCATTTTTATTTTGATGTCTGTTGTCACTGTTTAGTTCTAAACAATTTTGGTAACTGAATCTCTCAGCCTTAGACTCCTTGCTCCTTCAAACTATCCTATATACCTTTACTAAATAAACCTCATTAAACATAACCTGCCTCTACTAAAAAAAATTTAATTGCTTTTTATTCCTTACTAAAGTGCAAACTCTTAATTGTTGTTCAAAACTATCAATCTTTCCAATTGCATCTCTGATTGCTATAGTAGTTGCTTTTCTTATCATTTGCTTTGAGTTGTCTTTGGTCTTCCTAGGTTTTCAAGTGCTGCCTCATATGCCTGCCTTTTCATCTCCATATTGAACTAAGCCAGAAGTTCTATCTTAAATGTTATTTTACTCATAAATTTGTCCATAAATAGTTTCTTCCATATTTGAATTTTAACAGTACTTTATCTTTTATGGCATTTCTCACTTATAAACCTGTTTGGTGTTTTCCTATTCATTGTTCATTTTCTACTTGAAAGGTTCTTTAAGAACAGGAATCATAGTTTAATTATATTTATATACATCCCCAAATGTCTATCATGATGGCTACCATGATTGGTACTCAAAATTATTTATTAGATAAAGAAACGTGTGAATGAATTAAATGAGTAATGATTGGTTCATGTCTTCCTAAAATTAAGGATTCGGGAGTGGGGGTTAATTTCCTCCCAACAGCAGTAATAGCTCAAGTTTTTGGTTATTGCCTTATGTTTTTTCTCCCAACTTGGTATGCAAATCATTGACTAACAAAACAAGTGTTTCATTTACTGATGAAAATGCTTAAGACAACAAAAAAGGGGCATATTAAGAATCAATGGAAGCTGCTACATCTGTATCTTTTTAACACCATCTGTCTCCCAAATTGCTAGATGAATCCAAATCCCATCCAAATTTTGCTGGTCCGCAACAGTAAAATGCTTCATTGGCAATTTTAGACAGATTGAACATATTTCAATTAGACAATTTAGTTGCAAGAGCATTGTCTTGGCGGATAACCCTCCAGGGATTATAATAAATGCAGCTTAATTGGTTTATTAAGTAAAATTTACAAAAGCCAAGAGCCTTAGTTTGAAAAACTTTTAGGGATCAGTAAGTATGGATTTTGCATGTAATAAATTCTTCTTGCTATTGCAGAAGAATTGGTGATTGTGCATATTAGGCGACTGCTCTAGCTGACAGAGAAATAACATTTGTAAACACATATATTTTTAAAGTAATTGAGACACAGGGAATATGCACCTAGAACTAACGCTAAAAATTAAGCCTCGGTGTGGTAACTTATCAAGAAATCCTAGTCTGAGAATCAGAATTCCAAGATTCTAGGCCTGAATATACAAATTATAAAATATAATTAAATTTCTCTAGTTATTCAGCAATGCCATAGTCATAAATATTATCATTACATAGTCCTGAAAAATAATTCTCTGCATTTGCTCAGATTGGTAGACACACAAAATAAGATCCAGAATTTACTTTTTAAGTAATTATACCTGTATTTATATAAGATTTAAAATTATCTGAAGCTACTGCTAAAATATATGTTCTTAAAGTTTGTTAAAATCACATATCTAATGCTATGAGATGGCACAGATGCATAATAAAAAACAAAAATCATTTTGAGTTGGAAAGAAATTTTTCTATCATCTATTTCTAAATTTCTAATTTAATAAATGAAAAAAGAGAGGGTTAGAAAGAGCAAGACAATCTTCCATGAAAACAATTCCCCAAAATCAGACATCTAGATAGTTGGCCAATTTGGGATCAAAACCCATGGAATAGGCTTCCCAGTTGGCTACTTAGGTAACTTTTACAAGTAACCAGAAAATTTTTATTTCCAAAGAAACCTGGCGAAGAAAATTAATAGAGTCTCTAAAGGTGAAAAAGGGGAAACTAAAGACAAACGTGGAGAAATGCAGTCTAAAACTTCCTGACTCAAGTATAATTTACACACAGTTTAACAGGAAATTAACCATGATTTCTAGGAAAATCTTTTTTATCCAACTAAATATTTATAGTCATCACTAAGTACACATATCTTTTTAACTTAGAGCTTTATTCTGTAGTGTTATCAAGGAACTGTAATGTAGCCTATGTCTCCATGGAGATAAAAGTCAATTAAATTCAGATAAATATGCATTATAATATCCTATGTTTGAAGTATTATTTTGATCAGTTTAAGGGGATATAGATATTAAAAATATTATATAATATTTGTGTTAATATTATACTTTATAAAATTCCTTCTGATGAATTAAATTCTTTCCTCCCAAAAGATATATTTAAGTCCTATTCTCTAGTATCTATGAATGTGGCCTTACTTGGAAGTAAGGTCTTTGCTCATACCAACAAGTTAAGATGACGTCATTAGGATGGGCCCTAATCCAATGTGTCTGGTGTCCTTCTAAGAAGAGGAAAATGTCATGTGATGATGACACAGACATAGGGATAACACCAAGCGATGACTGACAGAGATCAGGGTGATGTGGCTGCAAGCCAAGGAATGCCGAGGGTCTATGGGCACCCACGGAAGCAAGGAAGGATTTTTATCCAGAATCTCAGAGAGAGTATGGCCCTGCCGACACTAGCCCCCAGGCTTCTAGCTCCCAGAACTGTGAGAGAATAAATTCCTGTTGTTTTAAGCTACTCAGTTGTGGTACTTTGTTATGGCAGCACAAGGAAACTAAGATACTCTTATTCATAATTATGAAATTTTAAATCACTCAAGTCCTGCTGTAATTTGATTTCAGATATCCAAAAATTATATAGAGAAGATTTCACGAGCAGAGATAAAAGGCATACATGGAGGTAGCTTGGAGTCTGGTAGGTTTGGGCACTGTTCCTGGTGGGAATCCTAGAAAGTGAGCAGATGCCCTGCAAAGATAAGCACAGAGCTCTTGAAAAATAAACACTGAAGATGAAAACAAATTGGTACTTTCAACAAATTATCTCACTCATCTCCATAGCCCTAGGAACAGAGATAGGATGTGTGCCCAAGTTTTATTACCACTATTTCTAAGGAGGAAGATAAAAATTATACAAATTGGATCACTTGAAGCAATCAAAATTTCATTGTTCCCATCTCATTATATCTTAAGAATGTTGGGGAGTAGGTGAGAGAAAAAGGGAGAGAAAATCAATAATAACATGGGAGATACACAATTCTACAGTCATAATATCACACGAATTTTTCTACTTATAAAGGATTGTGGGCAACTCCTGACAGCAGCAAAGGTAAGTCATAAAGCTCCCTATACCTAAGCTTACCTCCTATTTCTTCTTGATAAGTCGATTTAAGCTAATTGGAGATTAAACATTAAGCTTATCAAGGAGAAAATCTGTCAAGAGTCATGACAAATCTAGAGGTTTATGTATTACCATATTTTTCATGTTAAGGTCCCACTTTCATACATGTTTTCTGGGAAACTCATGCTTATTATGTGTTTTCTATGTGCCAGGAATTAAATGCTTTATATGAATTAAATGTAACAGAAACATCCTCTGAGGCTCTCACATATATTGAAACAAATTTAGGATAGTAAAGTAACTTTCCCAGGATCACACACCTTAGAAGTGGCTGAACCAAGTTTCCTTAGTAATCTTGCTCCGTAGCTTATATACTGAACCACCATTGTCTTTTGACTCTGAGAGCTAGCTGTTGTGTATGATAAATGCCAAAATCCCATGTATTAGTTATTTTCCCTGACATCCATATTTTCAAGCTAAATACCGATCTTCACAAATATACAATGTCATCTTTAAGAAGCACAGGGTAAATGAGACCATTTGCGACCCATTTCCTCTCCCCTGCCATTCTTTCTCACCATAAATTGCAAGTGACATCTGTCTGTCCGCTCTGCAGGTGACCTCCATACTTGATTCATAAAATCCACATAGGTGGAGCTCTTACCATCTTGGCATGACATCATTCTTTACTGCAATGTAAACTCTTTGATATCTGGCAGGATCATGTCAGGTTCACTGTCGCTGCTCCCAGAGTGCCAGGCAGAGTGCTTTCTTTTCTTAGTGTATATCCTCCTGAAATCATCTTTTGTAAGTCAAAGGAGAGAAAAGAAGGATCAATCATTAATGAAGAGTTAGTCAGATTATCTTATATGGAATATTTCTGATTGGGAAAGCACATCTCTCTCTATCTTTATGCCTTATGAATCCTATCACAGGTGAGAAAGACCTTATATTTTCCGTCCTGACAATGTCATGCAGATCAAACTCTAAACTGATGTGCAAATAAATATGAGATGGTATTACCAATGTGTTGCTACTATCTTTTGCTGTTTACTTAGTGCTTGCTCATATTTTATTGTATTTTCTGACTTCATTTCTTCTAAGCCAAATGTTAAAACAGTTTCACATGGTAACGTTTCTCCCTACTTTATTTACTTTCCTATTAGATTTAATCATGGATATCTTAATAAACTTGACATTTTCCAGGTAATATATATATTATTTTATTGCCTTAAAAAAGTGATCATTTGAAAGTGTGTATATGTGGGTGCATATATATACATACATTAATATCATTTTCTTCTTTTTCATCCTTTGAAATAAAATAAATATTCTCTTGAACTGCAGGAGATAGTAGCATGGGGGAAATAAATTGTTCCCAAAAAAGAAAAGGTCGTTTAGCACAGCTGGTATGCCTGAATCTTAGTCATCATCTAGGACATCATTAAGCTAAGGCTTCTCCTGCTGATCTTCAAAATAGAACCTTTAAGGTGAGGACAGAGAAGATCAACATCTGTCAGTTCATTTACTAATTAAAGTAAGTGTATCTCTACCTGATTTAAAAAATACATTTTTTTCAAAATGTTTAATATCATGATCATGAAGGAAAGAAATTTATAAATAAAAATGAAGCAATCACATCATTTTTTTTCTCAATTCTCCTAACAGCCTGGAAGTTGATTTCTTTTCTATCCATTCTATTTCAAAAGCTTTTGTACTCTTAAAATCCTACGAGGGAAAAAATGCTGAGAGGTCCACAAATAATAATTCCTATGGAATCGCTGACTTGAGGGACATTTGGCACTCTTATGAGAGGTGTCGAAAAAATGAGATTTGCCTAAAGGTCTTAGGCAACGTTCTAATGTTCAAGCTTTCTGTCACAGAACTCTGTGATTACATTGTATTACTCTGGAGAAATTAAATCACGTTTTTGCCCTATTCTTTAGGAATATATTGTGGAATTTCTGTCCTCTTTAGCTCATGGAAATCCCCGTATTATTAATAGAAAGGTATCTAAAGATCCTTTCTATGCCTCCGAAGACTTTAAAATTGAGCAATAAGGAGTTATTTCTATGGGTGAACAGCAGAGGCACCTGTTTTGGTCAGGGAGTCATTTAGGGGATAGCAGATTTTACAATATGCTTTCTCTGTATATCTTGGCAATGACACTCCTAAGTTCAGCTTTGGTCTTGCCATTTGAGGGATTGAAGCAGAGCACTAAATACTTTGTGTAATTGCCATTGATGAACTTCTAAATCTACTAAAGTTTTGACACATCATGGAAGCCTTGCTGCTGTAATGATTTCAGTATATAGAAAGGAAACTACTAGAATTCAATAAAGTGGGCAGTAACTTTTGTATAAAGTCTAAACCAGCTTTTATTCTTTAATAACAGAATGCCTGCCAATACCAGACTTACCCAACAATTCAACTTATATTTAGATGAAAAACTTATAAGTCTTTAAAAGTCTAGCACTGTCAACTTAACACTTACTGGCCATTTACTTTGTGTGAGGCTCCATGCTAAGAAATTTGGGGAAATAAAAAGATTAATAAGGCAAGAGTCATGCTCTCAAGAAGCTATTATCTGTTTGAATTGCTGAAGTACCCTGCCTCCCCAGAACTTCTGAAAAGACTCCATGCTGTGACTTCTCAGGTAAATTAAATGTAATTTGTCTTTATTTTTTTTAGACTTTCACAATGATCTTTGAAATAATCAGAATTACGCGTAGTTATAAACTGGATACCATAAAGCATGACTTAAATATGCTATAAACAGTCTTTTATGTTTAAATATATTTCTCAAAACTAATTTTGCACATTTACAGGACAATGCCAATGTTTGGATATTGACCCTATGGCTCTGAGAAATCTTATAGAAGGTTCTAATGGACAAAGACTACACAAAGGGAATTGAAAATCACAAGAAATTGTATTTTGATTTAAAAAATGGGCAACCTAGCTCTGGCATATGACATTACTCTCAAGTAATAAGAATACTTTATTAGACTGAATAGTCAATTCTTAGAATATGCCTGAAGGCAGCTTAATGTTTTCATGTTCCTAATTATGTATGTGTGTTTGCACTTTTTCCTAAAAAGTCCAATGTTGGTGATTTTCTCACCATGAATTCTGCTCAAATTAATAAAATTAATTTTGGTATTATTTCCATTATTCCAGTGTCTAAAATCCAGCATTTAAGCTAGAAAGAAGAGATACGATAGTCACTTTACTTAATTACAGATACTGATCATATAGCCTACTTTTTTTCTGTGTTTATCTCCTAGTCCTCTTCACAACCTGGCAGATAATCTCATACTTATTCAAACAGTTCTGGTGCTGCACACAGAGCATGATAAAGACTAACACACCGTGCTTCACTGTTCCACAGTCATTTATTATCAAGATTAGAGATTCCCAAGAAAATCGTGTTTTAATTAATTCTACTTTGAGGATTCAGTAGGAAGGGAGGAAAGATGATTTGGACAAGGCAAATCATACTTTTTAAACTCTGGTGTTTTTCATTATTCAAGCAGCAGTGAGGAAGATATTGCATAAGGAAGGAATATACTGTAAACATTTTTAATGAAAACATACATCTACTAAGTCTTAGTCCTACTTATGGCCAAATATAAGGCAATATGACTTTTTCTGCCTACAGTCTCCATAAAGTTACAAAAAAGGTATGTATAATATAATACAATATAACATATTTACTAATATTAATATAAAAAACCAAATATGATCACATTAATAATCACGAATGTTAAACTCAGCTTTATCATTGTTATGGTAAGAACACAATGTCATCTACTTTCTATTTAGCTGTGATATTAGACCGCCAAATGAGTTTGCTTTCAGGGATTTCAAAATTAATTTTGTTTTCCCTCACGAAGTCTTGATAACTCAATAAATGTTGCTAAATATCTGGATATTTTTTCAGAACATAACTTTGTTGAGATGTTTCTTAGAACAAGCTGTCAGTGAGATGCAGCTGGAAGAGTCCTAGACTTGGGCATAAATGCCTTGGGTTCAACTTTTAGATCTCTTACTTAATAACTGCAACTTTAGAAATGCATTAATTTCTCTGATTATTAGTCTCATTTTCCTGGACACAATGGTATTATTTCTTTCTTACAGTGCTACAATAATACACTAGATCAAAATCATTTTGCATACCTGAAATGCATTGCATGCTTGTGCCTTACTGTAGCTCATAAATAGTTCATGTGTGTACGTTGCTAAAAAAAATTACACTTGATACCTATTAAAATGGATGGCAAGGAAGACTATTCAAGACAATTGCAACAAGGATCAGGATTACCGCAATAGGGGAGAAATTGAGTTCAACTCTGCTGAAACAAAAGGTGGGAGGATTTTTAAGTGCTGGGTGAGCTAGTGGAAAAGTACTGGAGTATATTGTGGGGAGGTTGGTCAACATGATTAGCCCATCTGATTGATTCTAGAATTCAGCAGGAAATAAACAAGGCAGACATGGAACATCTTGCAGTGTTGGAAATTAAAATAGTTCTCAAGAATAAAACAAACAAAACAATAATGGTGGTGTGCAAAAGGACACAGGAACTAACAGAAACCACTTCCAACAGTCAAAGCTGTAACAATTTGTGTAATAAAATAAAATAGTTAATAACCTAACATATAAAGTTAATAACAATGGTTCCATACTGATATAAATAAATGGTTGAATAAAAATAAATAAATGAAGGAGAATAGACAAATCTTCCATGCAGAACTCCAAATAATTTATGTAGAAACTCCACCCTTAAGGAACTTGCTTTGAAATTAAGGCATTTAGGTGATTGGCTTTACCTATTCATGGCCTTGGTGTTCTATGTGTGGACAAGTAAGTAATGTAGAATATTCATATTATATGTTTGATAGTCTATTAACTTCCAGGAATAATTATGTAAGTTATTTAAGTTGTCATTGTTCCCTGGAGTTAGAATGAGTGCTTTATGAGTTATCAAGTAACAGAACACTTTATTTCAATCTTGATCTTTTGAATGCCCAAAGATAATAAGATTGTCTATGGTTGCTTTTTGTGGGATGCCACATGAGAGAAATAAATATGCGTGGATTATAAATTAACAAAGTTAGCCTTTTTGAATTGCATATAATGTGAATGGCATTTAAATTTGGCCTGTAATCTTCTTTCACTTTTGTATTAGGCTTTCATATTTACAGTGCATCCCTATAACAAAATGATTAACTCCATAAATATTTACATTCATTAATATTTTGGGGGAGCACACAATGCATAAAATGAAGTCAAGCTACACTAGCTATGACAGTTGCTGAAATCCACAAAAACCACACCTGTTCTCCAGGTAACATGTTCATTGATTCTTCTACATTTAAAAGATTTTGTTTTAGGATGGGAAGCTTGGTGTTTTTAGTCAGTCAGAGGGTTTGACAAAGGAGCCTGAGGGAATAGTGAGAAAATGTTTGATTTTGAGGTTCAGGCTTTTTCATCTGGAAGGGAGTAAAAATGGCATCTCCCAGGACTTCACTAGCTGACTTCAAAACGAAAAAGTTGAAAAAGCAGCCTTTGATTTCTCTTATCTTCCTGGAAGGCATGCTTATCAGAAAAGATAGAGTGCAGAGTTAATGCTACCAGCAGGACTGCCACACTTGAAGCTTTCGTTAACCATCCAAGACAACGTATTCCTTCGCTGCCGTGAAACAATTGAAAATGTGCTTTGTATTTCTCAATCTACCTGGCATTTGTGAGCATTCACATTGGAGACAAAGGTGAAAAGTGCAAAACATAAGCAATACAAACATAAAAAGCAAACACGAGCTTAAGGAAAAAAAAATTTTTAAATAAATGAAAAACTAAAATAAGATCTCTATCTTATCCATAATATGAGAATGAAAAGGGAAGGCTGGTGTAAAGGAAGGTGCACCTAAGAGAGAATAAATGATTTTGACAAACAAAAAGGAAAAATGAGGAATGAAAATAAGTGCAAAGGGAAGATTAGAGGTAAATTAAAAGAGTATGTAGAGAACCAATAGAGAGAGGGTGAAAAAAAAAGAGAGAAAAAATATACAGGTGGCCATGAAAGGTAGAAAGGAAAGGACCAGCTTTCTGCTATAACGGAGAGAAGGGCCTGAAGAAAAAAACCATATATTCTGTCTCTTTAAAGCTTCTCCCACTCTTTTGGGGAACCGCAGCCTGGCTTGCATCCCTGAGGCAGGTAAGTCCTTTGTTAAAGAGGTAACTTGGACATCCCAGGCAGTGCCAGCCCCCCAGGGATGGGACGATTGAAAGGCAGGAATTGATAGTAGGAGAATGTACTTTGTTTTGTGTGGAACAAATTGTTCGAGATTAAAAAAAGGATGTTCTCTTTGATTGTAACTAACGCCATTTGCTTCTGTAACCGTGCTTGCTTTTAGTTGTTTGTTAAATATAGGAGTAAGAGCAGGAGTGACTCCATGACAAGCTGAATTTCCTGAAATAGGCCTAAGTTTCAGTTTCCCCCGAAACCGAAAGGCGGACCAAAACTGGCGCCAGCCGAAAATTGAAAATCCCGAGGCTTGGAGCCAACCAATCAGGAGCCGAAACAATCTGCAACTTTCAAAGGAACCAATGGACTAAGGGGAGAGGCGGGATGTTATGCCCAGTGTGTCGAGTGGAACCTGCGTGTCCTGTGCCACCGGTGTGTCATGTGCAAAAAAAGAATAAAAGCCTCTCTTTTACCCCAGGGCGGGGTCCTGGTTCATAGGGAGGCCACTGCGTTGGTGCCCTGGGACTTGGACCCTAGCTCGAGCTAGCCAATAAACTCCTTTGCCATTTGCATCCGCAGTGACTCTGCCTCTCTGTTCCTGGGGCCGAGGGGAACCAGCTCTAACAAGATGAAGAACAAATGATTATTAGGGGGAAATGAATGGGCTCAAAGAGCAGACAATGGCCTGGAAGAAGTTCCTCTGGGCTCTGGGGGAAGTGGCAACAAGTTTTGGGAGGGTGGGGGAGAGGCTGTGCTGGGCTGTAAACAACAGTTGTCTTGTACAAATAAAGCCTCTCAGGTAATAGGCCTTAGAAGAATAGTGAATGAACAGGTGAAAAATCTGTCCAGCCACCATCTCCTGGGTATGGAGACTTAGTTTCCTCTCATG
>CAUYSK010021381.1:0-10451 GCA_963575035.1 Avahi laniger
AAAATTAGCCGGGCTTGGTGGCGCATGCCTGTAGTCCCAGCTACTTGGGAGGCTGAGGCAGTAGGATCGCTTGAGCCCAGGAGTCTGAGGTTGCTGTGAGCTAGGCTGACGCCACGGCACTCACTCTAGCCAGGGCAACAATGTGAGAAACTTAATGCGGTTACAACAGCGGGGCGGTTGGAAGGAAGCTAAGGGGGAGATAGGTGGGCCCAGTGGGGTCTCGCATGTCGCTTCCCAGCCATGGTTCCTTTGGGGGTGGTTTGGTTCTTGCGGTTGCTGCTACGGATCTTATTCTGAACGAATTAGAAAGGAGCTCTTGAAAACGTACCCAATAAACTACCAATGAACCTTCCTTTCTCTGTGTACCCCGGGGGGGCCATATGGGCCTTTGGTTTCCCCATTTGTAAGGGAGAGGGCAGTGGACTCAGTAGTTTTCAGACTGGGGTCCACAGAATCCTGGGATGACAAGGAGCTGCTTCCTAGGGCCACCACAGGGGGTGTGGGAGGTGCTGAGAGAGGGGGTGGGGGCGGTGGGGGTGGAGAGAACGGGGGCGTTTTACTCCCCAAGCCTTCTGGAGGAGCTTAGTTGTCTCTGTCACAAATTCATCCCCCGACCTCTCCAACAGAAGAGTAGCTCTCCTTTCAGTACAGACAAACATGTCAGAAAATTGACTGCATTTTTTTTCTTGGCTGGCAGAATCCCCCTGTCCCCCAGCCCCTAAGTCAGACTGGTTACCCCCAGACTGTGCCCTGTGCAGCGCCGCCCTGGGCACCCCCTGGCTCCTTCCAGCTGGAGCCCCTGCCCCCTCCCCCGCCCTCCTCCTGCTGGCCGCCCCCCACATCAGTGTCAGACATCGTCCAGGACTTCCTGGGACAAGGTGCCTGGGACAGGGCGGGTGTTTTTGAAAACTCGCATGCTCCCAAATGTCCTTGTTCTTTCTTAGGGCATCCGGTGCTTAGTTTTATAAATGCAATTTCTTAGCTCTCGGAGGATACTGAAGTTTTTTTCTGCTCTTTGTAGTAGCGTCTCTGTTTGCTTTAAATGCTTCCATCTGTTCATCCGATTTTTCTGCTGCATGATCGTCAAGTTTGAGGCTTTTCTCCTTCCAAGGGTCCGTTGGTGATCCTTGCTACCTGTTCCTGTGTAAGAGTAAGGCACTAAAAAGCCCATGGGGGATGGGTTTGGGGAGCTTTGGAAACTCTCGGGGTGGGGACAGAGCTTGTCAACTAGGCCGATCAGGCAGAGCGCGGTCATGTCACTGAGATTCCATGAGGTCAGTCAGTATCTCTAGGTCTGGTCCCTTGGGCTGGTCAGTTTCCCGGAGCCTGCTCTGGGCTCTGAAGGTTCAGCCGGGCGCTAAGCCTGAGAGTAAAGCGTGGGTGAGCCCCATAGTGCAGGGTTTAGCCCTCCTTTCAGACCCATTTTCAGCCAGAGATTAGCTTTCGACAGGCTAAGTGTCCAGAGGTGTGCCTCTGAGACAAACGTGAACTGCCCGGGGATCGGGCTAAAGGGCAGGCTCTTGCTGTGCAGGCCAGAGCTGAGTCTCTGGAAGAAGTCAAAGGCTCTACCTGTCTGGGGGAAGAGAGACCAGCTAACCAACTCGGTGTGGCTCCTCCAGTCTGCAAAGGGATTTATGGGGCTCGTGGAGGGGCCAGACAGTGGAAGACATCCTCGCAAGTCAGGACTGGCCAGGGCACAAAGTACAAGGTCTGCTTTAGCAGACCTTTACGAGACTGAAGGCTTCACAAGACTAAAGACCTTCTTAGCTCTTGGCAGGGAGGAGATTCGGAAAGGAAAAATTGAGGATGGTTGTGAGTTAACTGGGCAAATAAATCCCACAGATGGGACAGAATTCTGGCTGGCAGGGGCTGGACTGGGCTGGGCTGGGGTGGTCCTTCCGGTCAGGATGAGCTGTATTGCATTTGAACTTAAGTTGGAGGTAGGTGCTAGGACTCACATGAAACCGGCTGCTCAGCAAGGAGGGGATCAGGCCTGCCCCGTTGTCTCCCCAGCCCCCTCCCCGTGTCCCTGCCCCAACCGACCCAGTGGCTCCAGGACTCTTTCTCTGCCCCTCTCTCACAGCCCTTCCCACGTACTCCCTTCTGACGCGGTGCTGGTGCCTGCCGCCCCCTCAACATAACTGACCCACCTCAGTGTCCCCGTGGTGCCTGACCTCTGGTATGTGTCTGTGTTTAGACAGCGTAGGGGAGGCAGGAGCAGATTCAAAGCACAAACCTTGGGATCAGACAGATAAGATTCCAAATCCTATGTAGAAGGCTGACTAATGGCTTCCCAAAGATGTCCATATCCTAATCCCCGGAACCTGGGAACGTGTTAGTTTACGTGGCAAAGGAACTTTGCAGATGGGATTGAGTTAAGGATCTCGAGGTGGAGAGATTGTCCTGGATTACCCAGTGGGCCACTGTCATCATAAAGGTCCTTACAAGAGGGAGGCAGGACAGTCAGAGAGAGAGGAGGGCGTGAAGACGGAGGCAGAGATCAGAGAGAGAGAAGATGCCACACTCCTGGTCTGACAGTGGAGGAAGACGAGCCAGGAATGCAGACAGGGTGCAGACTCTGGAAAAGGCAAGGAAACGAATTCTCCCCTAGAGCCTCCCGAAGGCGCCCAGTCCCGCCAGCACTTTGATTGTAGCCCACTAAGACCAACTTTAGACTTCCGACCTCCAGAACTATAAAAAAATTGTGTGTTATTGTAAACCACTAAATTTGCAGAAATGTGGTACAGCAGCAATGGGAAACTATTCTATCCTTGCTTTGTCATGTATTAGCACTGATGCCTTGGCAAGTTACCTAACCTCTCCGAGCCTCAGTTCCTTCATCTGTGAAATAGGGATAATATATAATGAGAAAAAATATAAGTGCTTAGCATGGTAACTGGCACATGGCAAGCACTTGATAAATGGTTGCTATTGGGTTTGTAGTCACTGCCATCATCATCATTAGTGGTTGTCTATCCACAGATGGAAGAACAGTCTGGACCTTTTCCTTCTTGTCTAGACCTTGGATGAAGGGGGTAGGAAACTGCTACGAGACAGACCTAATAGCTCTGCTCCGCTGGTTCTCAACTGCAGGCAATTTTGTCTCCCAGAGGACATTTGGAAATGACTGGAGATGTGTTTGGTTGTCACAACTAGGGGATGCTACTGGCATCGATCGAGTAGAGGCCAAGGAGGCTGCTAAATATCCTATGATGCACAGAACAGCCTCTGCAACAAAGAATTTTCTGGCCCAAATATTAAAGTGCCAAGGATGAGAAACCCTGCCATACTCTGAGACCTGGTTGTACCTCTTGAGCTCAGAATATCAACAGGTAGAAAGAACAGGGAGCAGAGTCCTTCCCCGGCAGGGCCACTGACCCTCAAAGTGTCCCCAGGACTATTGCTCGCCTCCTGGGCAGCTTGGCAGCCGTGCGTAGTTTGGAGGTAGAAGACCTAAGTTTGGGGCTCAGCTCCTCCACTTCCTGTGACATTTGGGGCAAGTCACTTAACCTCTCTGAGCCTCCATTTCCTATCAGCAAAATGGAGATGAAACGACCTGCCTGTTTATTGATTAAATGAGCAAATGTGTGAAAGCATAGTGCCTGGCACTCATTAGTGTCTCTGTGGAGGTGAGCCCCCTTCCCTCTCTGGCTCATGGCAGGATGGAATTATTATCCTCCGACATGTCCACTGAGGGGCATAAACTCTTCAACTCCATGCGTCCTGCCCCCAGGCCCCGGGACCTCGGCACACTGGAGATTTATGTGGGGGCTCATATGTAGTTTGAGGACTCTTGAGAGCTGGACCTTGGCTTGGGCCCAAAGACTGAGGGGCAAATGGAAGCCACGGGTCACATTCCAGCTCTCGGTCAGTCTCAACCGTGACACCCACGGTCTCTTCCTCCCACTGGCTCCTGGCACTGCCTGTGCCGCCCTTTTGGCACTAGCAAAATCTGCCTTGTGACCACTTTCATCTGGGGTTTCTATCTGTAACTCTTAGTCCATGGAGCTTATTTTATTTGCAGGTCTTGTCTCGGAAGCTCTTTGAGTCCCCTTTCCTTACAATGTGGGCTACAAAAATCAGACAAACAAGGGACATTGGAGCCATCATTTGACAGAGTGGGTTCATAAGACTTCACAGATGTCGTAGCCTGAAACCCAGACTTCCAAAGCCACAGGCCACTGTGGCTCGCACTGACTCCTCTCTCCCGACACCCCCTGAGTCGGTATCTGCAAGGAAGGACAAGCTTCTGGAAGACGCTGGTTCTTGAGTGAAGCTACGAACAGCTGCTCTCTGTAATAGAACCGCAGGCTGGAAAGGCCCTTAGACATGATCTCCAAACTGGGCCATTTTACAGAGAGGAAAACCAAGGTCCAGGGACGGGAGGGGACTTTCTGAGGTTGCGTGGCAAGGGAGTGGCAAAGGGAATCCCGGTCTCCTGATTCTCACCACACGTTGTGAATCTGTAGCTCGCTGCTTCCCATCCAGCCAGCAGCCCCCCGTACCCCCCAGTCCCATCGGGACTGTTTGCCTCCTTGCGGGGCTTTCGCTGTTGCCTCAGTCTCTGTTCTCCATGGAGATGAAGAGCAAGGTCGGACCCTCCAGAGGTCCTGGTGAGTCCTGTTCAGATCCCCTGGTGACACCGCGCTTCACGGTCTGGCTCCCTGACCTCCCTGCTCATACCTGAATTTAACCAAGTGTGGCCAACGCTTGACCAGACGGAGAACAGGGAACTCGCGCTCCAGAAAGAGCAGGGAGGACACAGACCGGAGACAGAGGGGAAGGAGAAGAAGGGCTGGAAATGGGCAGGAACTGATCACCCGCCACACGCCAGGGCCCTGCAGGGCAATTACGGCGTCTCATTTACTCTCACGACCCCACAAGATGAGGATGTTATCCGTGTTTTATGAGTGAAAACACCGAGGCCTTGAGAAGTGGTTCCATTTGTCAAGCCGCTCAGAGGTGACGTTGAAGTTAAATGCAGGCCTGCCCGACCCCACAGGCCTTGCTGGGTCACGAGCTCCTAGACACGTGCCGTCACAACACTGTCAAGCGTTCTCAACAGCCACCCAGGAGGAGCTGAAATTTCTCTCCCGAGGGCCCAAATCGACAAGGTCGAGGCTAACCGGGACCAATGCAAAGTGCTGCACTTAATTTCAAAAAGTCATTTGCACAAGTGCAGAATGAAGTGGTTACTGGCCAGGAGCTCGTCATAATATTGTCACCACGCAATACTGATGCCACCGCCTTGTATTTCCATAGCACTTTGCAGTTTATAAAGCCCCTTCACATGCTGGTCCTAGGGCTTTGACTGACCTTAAACAAGCATAAGAATAAGTCTGAAGTGGGGGGTGTCCATCACTAGGGTGTCTGTACGCCGTGTGCTTGGCTGCCTGAGAGGCTAATGAGCTATGTGTTTGCATTAATATCAATGGATTTTGTGCAGAGCCGCTGTGCTGAATATATTACATGCTCCATCTCATCTAATTCTCACAACCACCCTATGGAGTTGTGACTATTATAATTCCTATTTTACAGATCAGAAAACCAGGAGGTGAAGAAAGCTGGCCAAGGCCGCACAGCTGGTGAGTAGTAGAATTCAGCCTCCTGTCTGATCAATATCAAGAAAACTGTCATTCTGAACATTTCAGCCTCCTCTGGAGTCACGTGTCCAGTTTTGGGTGCCGTCCTTAAGGGAGACAGTGACACACAGAGGAATGAGAGACCCAGGAGGGACACCATCACGCTAAGGCTTGTTTGAAGGGGCTAAGGATATTTACCCTGGAGAAGTAAATCATCAGAGAACACAGAGTTGCTGTTTTCAAGGGCAGAAAGCTCCTCTGCTTAGAAACAGGTTGGGTTCCACCGACATTTACCACCCACAGCCAACTGCTATCGCGCTCTATTGGTGGGGGGTAAAATGGATGTGCTGATCCCAGCTGCCTTAACTGTTCCATCCCTGAAGTTTGAGTTTAACCTTTCACACACAGAAGTGCCTTTAATCCTGACAGGTTGTCATGGGGAAAAAGTAGCAGATTTACCTTTGTGGGAAGGGGATTTGGACCAATGAGTAAAAGTTACAAGGCGCTAATAAGAAGGCCAATTTTCTGACAATTAAAACATCCCAGTGGGCCGGGCGCAGTGGCTCACACCTGTAATCCTAGCACTCTGGGAGGCCAAGGCAGGTGCATCGCTCAAGGTCAGGAGTTCAAGACCAGCCTGAGCAAGAGCGAGACCCCGTCTCTACTAAAAATAGAAAGAAATTATCTGGACAACTAAATATATATAGAGAAAAAAAAAATGAGCCGGACATGGTGGCGCATGCCTGTAGTCCCAGCTACTCGGGAGGCTGAGGCAGGAGGATCTCTTGAGCCCAGAGTTTGAGGCTGTTGTGAGCTAGGCTGACGCCACGGCACTCTAGCCAGGGCAACAAAGCCAGATTCTGTCTCAAAAAAACAAAACAAAAAAAAAAAAACATCCCAGTAACTCAAGGGGCTCTTTGGGAGTAGTGAGGTGCTTGTCTGTGGAGGAGATCAAGTCATGCTGAATCTCCCTTCTCTCAGGTGATTGGGAGACATCAATCCCAATGTTTTGGTGGGTCGAGGGCTTTTGTGGGTTACCTACTCTGCGTTACAGTTGGTCCTTTGAGGAGGGGTCTGCCAGGGTTGGTCATGTCTTTGCTGTCTTGTCCAGGAAGGAACTGGGAATGCAAAAGAGAAGAGGGCTCCCCTGGGGCAGAGCAGTAGAGGACGTATTTGCACAGGTGGTGGTCAGGCAGCATGTATCTTCCAGACTCAGCTCTTACACTTGACCGAGAGCTAGTCAGAGAGGGTGTGCCGTGACCCTCCATCACTTCCCAGACTGACCTCCCCCACAGGGCCACTGCAAACAACGCGAGGGAACAACAATTCCTTGTAAATGCTGTAAATGTGACTGAGGCTTGGCTGAAGACAGAGGTTCGATGTGTGACCAAGGGCAGGGACTAGTCAGGTAGGAGTCAGGATTCGGGCTCAGGGCAAGGGCTCTGGCTCTGTCTGCTGAACCCCCAACCCATGTGGGTTTTCTCGTCAAAGCCCCACTTTGACCTGGGTCCCCGGTGCTGGGCCACCGTACCTTGTGCGTTCACTGGGAGGCAATCTGGTGAGTGCGGGTTTTTGGAAAAGGGGCTGTGAAGTTGGGCAGACCTTGGCTTGAATCCTAGCACGGCCTTCCTATTGGCCTTGTGAATTTACGTTGGTTTTTTTCTCTGCTTTAAGCTGCAGTTTCCTCATCTGTAAAATTGAAACAGTGATTGTGCCCTCCTTACTGGAGAGGTATAAGGATTAAATGAAATCTCAAACGTAAAGCACTGAGTACAGTGCCTGACACATAATATATTATTATTACTATTATTAAGTTAACCTCTGGCAGTGAAAACTGGCCTCACCCTCCTATACTGTCCACGTTTTCTATGGCCAGGGACCTGGTCATAGGCATATTTGGTACTAAAATCTCCCTGCTGGACCTCACTTGGTTAACAACAACTGCTGGGGCCCCGCAGATGAAAACACCCACGTCCTTGGCCATCGATGCTCCACCACCCTCCCTCCCACCTTCTCTGATGTAGCAGGAACAGAGACGTGATTGAGAGTGCTGAGATTACTCACTATTCTTTCAGAACTGGGCCCATCCAAAAGGCAGTCTGCACCTGGAACTGGTACCCAGGAGATCACCTCTGAAGAGGTGCGGAGGTGCTCCACCTGCAGAGGAAGGAGCCTGTGACCTGGTGGCCTTAGGTGGCAGCATTACTGGTCAGTATGTGTGTGTGTGTGTGTGTGTGTGTGCGTGTGTGCGTGCATATTCTTGCAGTGACTGGTTGTGGACCCTCTGGGTGCGTACCGGGGGCAGGGCGGCGCAGTGGGAAGGACATACAGGCTTTGCAGCTTGCCAGGCCTGGTTCAAACACCAGCTCTGCAGCTTCCAGGCTATGTGAGCACATAGAGTTAGCTTTATACTGCCAAGTCTTGGGGTCCTCATCTGAAACAAGGGGAAAGGAAAACCTATGTTACATGGCATTTTGCTGATTAAATTAGGGCGTGGCTAGAAAAGACCTGACCCAAGGTCTTGGCACATGGCAGGCACTCAGGTGGTGGCCTTTCTCATTTTTGTGCATGCTGTTTTAATGGCGAATATGTCCATGGGTAGGGTGTGGATTATCCAGTGATTGTGCCACCGTCTCTCTCACTAAGTGACCTTGATCAGTGACCACTTATTTGCATCTCTTTTCTGTTTTTAAAAAGAATTGTAAGAAAGCCTCACGGGCAAGTCTCCTTAGCTTGATACTGGTGAGGGCAGGAGAGAAGGTTCGGGCGCATGCACACCAATGCGCTGTTCCCGCGGGATCCCCGTGCAGGGATGGACAATGGTATGTCGGGGGATTGGGAGCAGAGGTGGGGGGTGTGGGGCTGGAGAAGACTTTCATTCCAAATTCTCATATTTGTCCATACTTATTTCTATAGAAAGAATTTTTCCTTGTTTTGAGCTCCATACCCCCTAGTCTCTAGGTCAGCAAATATTTACTAATCCTCACTGTAATCCTTAGAGCTACCATTTATTGAGCACTTAAAAGCACTTTCCACACCTTGCGTCTCACCCTCGGCTCCCTTGGGCAAAGGCTGCTCATTTCACAGATGAGCAAATGAAGCGGGGAGAGATGCGACTACTCGCGCCGGTCTTTCCACTGGCAAAGGTGCGAAGGCCCAGACGCTTTCCCTGCGGAGGCAGAAGGATACGAAGGGACCTGACAATGAACCTGCAACATTAACTGCCAGACCAAGCAGCTGAGACACCTGCCGTGGTGGTGTGTCTTTGCAGACGCTGCTGCAGAGAGTGGAGAACGGAGTCGCTAATTCTGTCCTGGCAGGGGGAGTCTTCCTGAGGGGGTGAGGGTGTGTTCACTTTGGGGGAGAGCAGTGAAGTGTGGCTGGCCTGGGCCTGTTTCAGGCGGTCGGGAGGCAGGAAGCACAGGCAGGAAGACAGATTGGCAGGTGCCAGAAAGTCAGGCAGAGCCACACAGGGTTTCTGGCAGGAGCCTGAGTCACCAAAGTCCTGAGCATCTGGTCTTCAGGAGGAGGAGGTCTTCAGCTAGGGAGGGTTAGGCAGGGCCCCGGACTCAAAGGAGGGCAGAGAAGGTGAAGGCAGAGCCCATGCTATAGATGAACGGGGCCAGGCCACAGAGGGCCATTCTGAGGCTGTGAGACGCCAGGGAAGGCCACAGCTACCAGAACCCCCAGTTTGGGTGCAGATGGCCTGATCCCAATCGATGTCTCAAGTGGGGTGCTGAGCCCTGTTTCCGTCAGAGCTGGGAGAGAAGGGCAGCTGCAGCTCATAGACAGGGTCTCTCTGGAGGGGCCGACTGTGGGGACTGGGAAGGGCCAAGCCTGGGGCAGCCAGCCCAGGGACAGCCAGCCCAGGTATGATGGGGGAGGGTGGAGTGTCCCATTGTCACCGCAATCGGGCAGAGTTCGGTGTGAGCACCTGAGAGGCTGGAGACAGGGTGGGAACAGCCAGGGAAGGGCTTCCTCTACCAGATACAGAAGCATGGGCAGGGGGAGATGATTGTGTTTCGATTGCAAGAATGACGTGATCAAATCAATAATCTATTGCTCTCACTGGAACGTGAGCTTCCCAAGGCCAGCAGTTTGTCTCCTCGTTTCACCTGTGTTGTCCCAGCACGTAGCACAGCGTCGGTCGCTGCACAGGTGCTAGACTGATATTCGCTTCATAGATATGAAGAACCACAATATATGCAATGCTTATGGATATACACACATGTAGTAAACATTTTAAAACTTGGATGAGAATGCACACTAATGGTCGAGATAGTGGTTACCTTGGCAGAAGGAGGAATGGGATTGAGGCAGAACACAGCAGGGACTGAAACTGCATCCAGATTTTTTTTCTTATAAGAAGAGCTGAAGGAAATATATGACTGTAAACATTTGTAACATCTGACTGGTAGGTACACGGGTTCCTATTGTATTCGTATTCATAATTTAAAACATATTTCTTAGTAAAAAAATAAATTTATGCATAAATATTTTTTAAATGTATGGACTCTCTCTTCTCCAGTAGACGGCTGCATTGAGGACTTGTGGCTTCTTAGGATTACAAATAGGCCTAGATCATTCTCTTGACGCAGATCCTTCCCGGGTCTCCGAATTGTCAAAGTGCCGCAATGAAATAATGAGGGAAAACCTGGTTTGTCTCCCTGCTTTTCTCGATCAATTACTTACAGCGTCATTGTGCTTCGAATATAATTCTTGGTGGAGGATCTCAACACCTCTTTCTGGTGGCATGACAACTGTGCACCTCCTGGCTCGCCCCTCACGTGTAACAGTACAGGATGTGGGCCGGGCGCGGTGGCTCACGCCTGTAATCCTAACTCTCTGGGAGGCCGAGGCGGGTGGATC
>CAUYSK010021386.1:0-48619 GCA_963575035.1 Avahi laniger
CTGACTCTCATATGGGAACGCAGGACTGGTTGAGGCCAAGTTGTAGAAAGTCTGACATTTCTGGTTGAGGAATTTGCATTTGTAGGCTGATGGTGAAATGGAAATGGCATTTTTATTGGTTAAATCTAGCAATAGTATACAGATTTAATTGGTTAAATCTCCATAAAGAGAAGAGGCTTATGATTTCTAGGCCTCTGCTAGCAAAGTCTGAGGTTAGGATGGTGACATCATTCATAAAAGTAAGGACAAAATACAGGAAATATCATGTAAAAACAATGGCGATAACTCTGCCATTTGACTGGATATGAGGCAAAGAAAGAAGAATTAGAGAAAACATCCTGACAGTGGTCAACAACTGAGTGGGATCAGTTTGAGGAGTTGGATAAATTCAGGTAGGGTTTGAGGCAGAGGCAGAATCTCCAAGTAAGACCATCTTGTGGGCAACTAAAAGTGTGTGACTACAGATCAGGTTGGAACTCAGGAAAAGCCACTTCAGCTCTCTTACTCTCAGATTTTTTTTCTTTATTTGTAAAATTGAGATTAATAATGCCAATTTAGCGTATCTCAAAAGATAGCCAAGTAGAGCAAATGAGATAACAGAGAAGAAAATTCTTTGCACATTAGAAGATGAAAATATGAGGCATCAAAAGGCATATCCGGGAGGCAGAGGCAGAGAGGCAGGGGCAGTCTCCATGGGGAGAGGGAAGATGGGGAGAGGTGGGGGGGGCAGAGGTGGGGCTCCAGGGGATGTGGCCACAGTGAAGATTAACTCAGGCTGGATTCAGAAGGGCTGAACAGTGGGGAAACAAAAAGCCATCAGGCCCCAGGGCCACAGAAGGCAGAGGAGTGGAGGTTTCAAAGGCATGAGGATTGGATTCTGCAGAGTGACCAAGAAGGAAGTTTGAGAAGAGACCAATAGACCAACCAGGCTGTGGCACAGAACAGACGACCTTATCTTAGGTCTGTAGGATTAGAGGAGGGTCTCATCTGTGGTAGACGGGGTGGGGAAGGGCAGCCAGATTGCTGGAGATTAGCAAGAGGAAGAGGAGAGAGAGAAACGGCAACAGGGAGCCCACCTATTGGGGTGTTGGGTGTAAAACGACAAGGAGAAATGGGGCAGAGTTTCAGTAGGTCACAGAGTTAGCTTAGGAGAGAAGGATGGTAACATTTGGTTGAGCCAACACGTGTTTTCATTTTAAACTCAAAACAGTCCTAAGGGACCAGCTTCGTTAGACTCGTTGTGAAGATAAGGAAGCTAAGACAGCAGAGCTTACACAGCTAGAAATCAGGCGGCGGGGTCCAGCAGGCCTCCTGATTTCCAGTGAGCGGTACATCCTGCGACACTGCGGCTCCGGTGCATGATGTTTGCAGGGAGACGAGAGAGGAGCAGGGGAAGGGACTGAAGTCACGTGAGAGAAATGGGCTGAGAACAGGCATCGAGATGACCCAGGGAGAAGGCACATGTCTTCCCTCCCTGACTCCAAATCTCCCTCCAGCAGCAAGCCCTTCGCAGCGGCCGCAGAGCTCAGGTGCGCCCCGACCCTCTGCTGCAGTCACTTGCTCGGCTGCTGCTCCTGTCTCAGCTTCCCGTCCTCGGCCTTCCACACCACCTGTGACCGCTGACAACCTGCTCGTTGCCCAATCCCCTGGTACCTTTTATCCCCATCAACTCCCTCTTGGCCTCCTTGGTTTTGCGCTTTCTCAGCCGTGTCTCCAGCCTCCTCCTCTCTCTGCCTATCCCCCTTATTGTTGATGTTCCCTGTGGCTTCATCCTGACCCTCTCTCCTGCTCTGCTCTCACACCCCAGCAGGAGATCTCCCCTCCTCGGGTTCTGTCACCATCAGAACACCAGGCGCTGATGGCCCCACGTGCTCAGGCTCACCCAGCTCCTCCTCCCAGCTCCCACCGCAACGGGGCAGTTCTGTCTCCCTGTTTCATAAATGTCTCTCATTCAAGAGGCCCCGATGGATCTCCTCATTTCTTCCGCCAAACAGCATCTTCCTTCTGTGTCTCTTTTATTAATGAAAGGCACCACTCCCTCCCCAAATATTGAGGGGGCGCATGACTCCCCTGTTCCCCGACCTTCCACACCCAGGTCCCCATAGTCTGGGTCAGTCTCACCCCTTTGTATCTCTCAGTCCCACCAGGGCCTGTCCCCCACTGTGCCCCAGATCATCACGAGAGCATCCCCACCCCGCCGTCTGCACTCAGGCTTGCCGCGCCCGAATTGTCCTCCACCTGCCTCCAGAACCGGCAGGTCTGCTCCTCACCTTGTGGGGGCTCCCCCTGCCCTCAGGATGAAAGCCCAGCCGCTTAGTGTGGACAGAGGGCCCCTCACACCACGCTCTGCCAGCCCCGTCCTCCTCCGCACGCGTCACCCAGAGTATCCTGTGTTACTCGCGCTTCCCAAACTTGCCATGCGCTCTCAGCTCTCCAGCTTTCCTGCATCCTGTTCCTCCATCTGGGACCCCTGACTCTCCTCAGTCAACTTCTCTCCTTAGAACCTTAGAAAACACCCCTTGTTCCCCCAGGCGGGCCGCGGCCCCTCCCACGTGTTCCCATGCACTGTTTACATCTCCCTCTGTGGCCCTTGTCGCCTCACAGAGCTCTGTCCTGTTAACTTGTCTGGCTCGTGCACCACCCTGGAGGTTCCTTTAGGTCCTGGGTTGTGTTTTCTTCACCGTCATGTACATACGCGGCTCCGAGGAGCAGGACTGTGCCGTGATTGAGAGCTGACAACTGGTTCAGGCCCCATCCCCCCACTAACTGCGAGGGGACTTGGGCACACAAGCTATTTCACGTCTCTGCACTTTGGTCTTCTCATCTGTAAAATGATCAGGTCACAGTACCTAGAGCCGTTAGCAAGAGCACCACGGCCGATCCGAGGATTAATTGAGTTCACACACGAGTTCACTTGCAGAGTGCCTGGCTCAGAGTAACCGAAGCCCATACACCGTTGCCCCTTGTTGGGTGAAGGAGCAGCTGCGGCTTGAGACAGGTGGGCTGCCAGAGGAAATGTACTTCCCCGGGACCCTTGGGTGGGTTTAGCCAAGACAGGGTGGCTTGAAGTGAAGAGCAATGGGATGGCAGATGTAATCAGATGACCAAGGGCCCTGATGGCAATTTACCAGAAGAGTTTTCAATGTGAAAGTTACAGGTCCCAGAGACAGTGGCCAAACAGGAGGCTCCGAATGCCACCTAGTAGCATGCAGAGAGGGTGCCCGTGTGGCAGGTCTACCAGTTCTCCCCTTTGGCCAGGTTAGGCACTGCTGCCCTCTGCCTTGGGACTGCTGTGCCCCAAATCCCATCATTACTTCTTTGTAAAGGTGATGCAAACTGCACCAGCCTCTATCTTTGAAAGATTATTTGCTCTTTAGTAATTTACCGCAGCGTCAGGGTAGCTGGCTGTCTAATTGCATGTTGCTTGCTGCTGTTCCCAGTATGTCTAAGTCAATGAGTCCCAGTGTCTCAGTCTTCTGGTCCTGTGAGCAGGACACAGGGCTGCATCCAAGAACTGAAGGTGGCACACGCATGAGCCCGTGGTGGGTGTTGATGGTGGGGTGCAGGGAGGGGAGGGAGGGCTCAGTGCCAATGTCTAACGATTGCATGAGAATGTATCAAGGATATTTTTTTCCAAGTATGAATAAAAATAACTTCCGTCAGGGTTTGAACAGTTGCAACTTTGCTATGACCGTGCACACATTCTAAGTATCAACACAAGCCATTCATCCTCATCAGATTTTAACTGATCACACGGTGTGTTTGGTTTATTTCCCGACTCAAATATGGAATCTCCATCTGCCGCTGCCGCTGCTCCCTGTTCCTTCTTTGTTGTTTAATTACCAGGAAAGCTGCAGGAGATGAAGTCTTAATTCCTTTCTTTGTTCGGAGCCCCTTCCAGTACAGTAAGCTGTGCACATGCTCACTCCTCTCCCATTAAGGTCTTGGAAATTATGCTGTCAAATTATTTCCCAGTTTCCCTTGAATTTATCTCTTCATACATTTCTCAGCTTCCTGTCACGTACTTAATTGGTCTGACTGAATTTTACAGTCATCTAGCAGGCGATTTTTTTTTCTTTCTGTCTTCCTTCTCTTTTTTCTTTTTTTTTTTTTCTTTTTACAGTCTAGTGAGAGGGGTTGCATTGTGGTGTAGTTGAATGATTTATATGGGCAGGAAAGAACAACCAAAATATTTTAAAGGTTTCTCAGGAGAAAACGTTGAACTTAATGGAATTTTGAATCTGGGCTGGTCCTGTGTTTTGCTGGTGGCTTTTAGCTACATGAGGTTTCTAGGAAGGGTGTTTGCATATTTTCTTTCTTTCTCTTTCCAGGAATAAGATGCTTTTGGTATCAAAGCTCCTAGCTTCTGCAGTTATCTTCTCCCTACATCCGGGGCTGTTTGACAACCATCCACCTCTTCCACTGCCCCTGCCCCCAGCCAGCCTCCTATGGGGCCTTGAACCCACCCCAGCCTCCGGCAAAGGAACTTGAAGCAACTGTGGGACTCAGCGTTACCTTGGTGTTGATCTGATCTTGATCCTGTGCCTTGATTCTAAAATTGGGCCTCTCGCTTGTTCCTGAGATTCAGTTCCCAGCTCATTAGGGGAAATGGACCCCTGTCTTGGCATCGCAGTCTGCGTCTCTGTGCCTAAGGCTTTGTCTAGCACCCAGGCTCTCTGGGACTCAGGGCCTGCCTGTACTGGCCAGACCCCCTCCCAGGTCCAAAGTCCTCTCCTTGCACTGTGGCCTGGTAGTAAGGGCCTTCCTGCATGCAGACTGACCTCCTCAGTGAATTCTAGTGAATTCTGCCTTCCTCCCCAGTTGCTCAAGGAGTTCTTGTTGCTGGAGTCTGTTGTTGGTCTATCTACTCCCCTCAAATCCTTGGTAGGTCACAATTTTTTTTGATGACCTCTTGTCTGTGGTTATGCCTGCTGGATTTTATGTCCTGCCTGTGATAAGGGACTTTCCTCCAGCCTCTGTAGCTGACAGTGTCCCTGAAGGCCACACCCCAGCAAGGGAGGAGTCTAGGTCTGGGTCCCAGCCTCTCCAGGCTGCCCTTCTCACTGCAATTCGCGATTTCCCCTTGGTCTTGAGATGGAACAAGTGGTAGTCTTCATAGTCAAAGAGTTTAAGGACTCGATTGCTTTCATGTCTGTTTCTACTTTTTCAGGCCCTTCTCTGGTCTCTTAGACATAAGCTTTCCCTAAGATTCTAACAGAATCTTGGCTCCAAAGTCAGGTTCTTTAAGACTAAAGTGGTTCTGTATGGCTGTGTGGATGGACAGGACTCTGTTCTTTCCAATAAAAGGCCTCTTGTAATAGAACATTTCCATGAAAATTCCTCTGGCTGGTGCCATACCAGTCTCCATTCCCATGCCTCGTCTCATACTCCCCTTAGCTCTGTGTATCAACTCTGGTTCCAGTGTCCTGCCCATCCAGAGCTGACACATAATTGTGACATTAATCCAACCCCACATTTGTTTCATTGACTTGGCTTGTGCGCACCATCTATACTCCCTCTAGCCTTCCAACTGAGGACCTTCCGTGCTTGCATTTAGTCCTTCTGTCCTGGCCCTGCCAACGGATAGAAATTTTAGTTCATTGGAAGAGTGAGAGAAGACATCATCTCCAAGCTTCTCATTCTGCTGTATTCCCAGTCCTAAGCCAGGCTCACAGACATCCAGCCTCTACGTGACTGTCTCCTGCACTGTATTTGCAGCCGTGACCTGTCTCCTGAGTGCTAGAGTATGTGCTCCTAGTTGCAATGAATGGCCTCACTGTTCCCCTTAAAATCTAAGCTAGGAACCTCAGACTTGCTGTTGAGATAGGTCAAAAGGAGAGAGCCATTATCTAAGTAATCAGAACCAAGGCTCCAGGGGTCATCTCAGACATAAAATTGAACCCTCAGCTCTGCAGATGAGAAATTTCATCTTATCTGTTGTCAAGAAATCAACTTATGCCCCTAAAACTCATAGGGGACTAATTGTTAACCCAAAATTCTGATTTATAAATTTATAGTGGGGATTATAATGAGGGATTCCACTTTCACTTTATTGGATTCTTCCAGTTCACAATCCACGGTCCATTTTTCCAGAGAGACTTGACTGAGCAGATGGATTGTCAGAGGACTCCCTGGAAGGAATGAATAGGTTCAGAGCAAAAGAGTGGGGTAGTCTTGAGAGTTTTTCACTAGAAACGTGTCAGAACAGTCTGAGAGTAACCAGGGTTTCTGTAGAGTATGCCTTTCTAGCAAGCGCCAAGAGGAGTCTACCTTTTACACCTCACAAATGTGAGAGTTGATGTCATTCAGCTCATCCCTGGTGGCCAGTGGGATGGCAGATGTTGAAGTTCAATCATTCCTGCTTTCATTCATAAGGATGGAGCAGCTAGGGAGCATTTATCCAGTGCCAACTACCCTGCAGAGCACACGTTCTCTTTCTGCTTTTTATGTAATTCTTACATGGATGTTACCTATTTCTGTTGTAGTCCAGTTATGTCCCCCAGAGCAATATGTCCAAGTCCCAACTTCAGGTACCTGTGAATGTGACTTTATTTGGAGGTAGGATCTTTGCAGATGTAATGTTAAGATGAGGTCCTACTGGATAATGTGGGCCCTAAGTCCAGTGTGACTGGTGTCCTTGTAAGATGAGGAGAAGACACAGACACATAGAAAAGATGATGTAAAGACATAGAGAGAAGATGCCATGTGGTAAGAGAGTCAAGAGATTGACATGATGTGTCTACAGGTCAAGGGTTGCTGGTAACCGTGAGGCCAGAAGAGGCAGGGGAAGATTCTTTCTCAAAGTTTTCAAAGGAAGCATGGCCCTGCTGACAACTCCGTTTCAGAATTCTAGACTCGAGTACTCTGAAAAAATAAATTTCTGTTGTTTTAAGCTGCCCAGTTTGTGGTACTTTGTTAAAGTAGCTCTAGGAAACCAGTACAATCTCCATGTTACAAATGAAGTAAGGGGTGCTCAGAGATGCTAATTTACCCAACAGCAAGTGCTTACAGCTCCCAACTCCAAGCTCTTGGACCCCACACTGCCTTAGTCCCGTGCTGGCTATTCTGAACCGTTAGGGAGAGATTCCCTTTCTCTTCTGTCAAACTCACATCCAGACAGATTGTATAATCACATCAGCATTTCCCCAAGTAAGATTGCGTAGAACATTACTTCTATGAGATGTTAGACTGTGTTAATATTCAAAAAAGTTTTCAGGGTCAAAAGAAGGGCAAGAAATCCTGTACAAATCAGGCTTTTTTTCCTGCAGGATCCCACAGAGCTTTAAATGTGTTATGAATCTCCAAGACAGGGATATTAGGGCTTGCTGTGTTTCTCAGGCTGATTTGACCATAAGGAGCCTTTGTTTATACAGAGAATCTCATGGGATTCATGTTCTGTGGAAGATATCGTGGGAAGATATCCTTAATCATGGGAAAGATTAAAGGAAAAAAACCCCATCATTTACATGCCAGTCATATTTTTGAGTTACATCTTCACGTAGGTCTCCGAAGGAGAATTGAAAAGCATCCTTGCTGCATTAGAGATATGTCTACAAACCATCATCTCTTTGGATAGATTAAATTAACTAACGCTTTACCATATTTCTTTTGTTCTTTAGATCATTATGTGGCTTCTTGGGGTCAATGTCTTCTAGTCAAAGGCCATTAGGAACATTCCTGTAAATGAACAAAGTTGGGTTTATGGACTTCTTGTATGCAGGGAAAATGAATAGCACTGGAAATCGGGATGTCTCAGGAAGAAGGTATTTGTAAGGAATTGTAGGATTTGTGCTTGTGGTAGGTAATTTGAGTACAGGATTCAAGGAAACAGGACTTCACAGAAACAAACATGGTTATTAGTTCTTATAATAGCCTCTGAAAACAGGGACCCAGATTATCACACCCAGACAGTGAAAACATGTCTCCCCAAACCTGCCAGTTCTTTTCTAGACATCCAGGAGGCTTTCCCCCATAGCTGTGGGTTGTTCTGTAGTATTTATGCAGGTGCAGCAAGAAGTGTTTACTCTAGAATAAATTTCTCTTTCACTAGCTAAGAAGAAATTAGGTGCTACGTGATTATCCATGACAACTCTGCCCACTGAATTTAGATTTAAACCTAGGCTTCCAGAGCAGAAGTTGTATAATTTATGACTTTTGTCAGAGACGGAGACAAGTTTTGAATGATCCTTTCCGGTTGCATTATCCCAGCTGTGGTAGACGTTGCTTGCATAGCGTGATAGTTCATTTTAGGTGTCAACTAGACTGGCTTCATGAATACCTGGAGAACAGGTAAAGCATTATTTCTGCAAGTGTCTGTGAGGGTGTTTACAGAGGAGATTATCGTGTGAGTCGGTGGACTGAGTGGGGAAGATGCACCCTCAACGTGGGTGGGCAACATCCAGTTGGCTGGGGGCCCAAATAGAACAGAAGAGGAGAGAAAAGGATTTGTTCTCTCTCTCCTGAAACTGGGATACTCTCCTCCTCCTGCCTTTCGCTCCAGGCTCTCTAGCCTTAGGATTCCAGAATTTATACCAGTGTTAGCATATTCTCAGCCGGAGAATCTTCAGCCTCAGACTGAGAATTATACCATTGGCTTTTCTGGTTCCAAGGCCTTTGAACTTGGACTGAGCCACGCTGCCAGCAACCCAGGGGCTTCAGCTTGCAGATGTCCTGTTGTGGGACTTCTCTGCTTCCATAATTGTGTAAGCCAATTTCCCTAATAAATTGCCTCTCATATATCTCTGTCTATCTGTCTGTCTGTCTATCTATCTATTATATCCTATTGGTTCTGCCTCTCTGCAGAACCCTGACTAACATACATAAGACGCAACACAGGAAGTCAGTTCTCCCTCTGGGAGTTGCCTCAAGATGCCTGTGCTGGCCTCATTTGGAGGTTTCCCTGTTTTCTTTTTAGGGAAACATGATTCACTGGAGGGGTGGTAGTTTTAAACATTTGAAATTCCCTAACAATTTTCCTGAATGCACAGGATGAGTTAGTACATGGCAAGTGGATGTAAGGCTGATGTCCACATAAGAGGCGTTGTCCTAGTGGGGCAGACTGTATTGACACTGGGAATATTTAAGAATCATTGATCACAACAGGAATGAATCTTTTTAAAAAAATTTGGCGTGGGTGTGTCACTGGAGGTGGGAAGATGCCTTCTGTGGAGTCAAACAGGTTCTGCAAAGCAGACTGGAGTGTCCCTGAAGGAAATGAGGTAACTATTTTTATCTGGGATATGCTCAATGTTTGTTCCCACTCCTGAAGGATTAGGTTTCGCCAATAGGGTTGTAAGGACCTCATCAGAAGTGTTTTGTTGATGTGGGATCAATGTACAATTTTATCTAAGATCGAAATTTGGAATTCATTATGCCAGGGAAACAAATATCAGAAGGGATATATAGAAGAAAATTTATCTTTTGAAGTGTTTTTATTAGTAAAAAATAGTTATTAGCAATCAGCTAAATTAATATGGGTAGCTATAGTCTAAGAGCAACACAGCAGGGAGTCTTGTTTATTTCTTAAGTGGCAGAAGACCATCATGAGTCAAAAATAACAGGATGAAGACTAGGAGGTCCTATTAGTTAGTAGTGGGGGCCAAAGTAGAATGATAGACAGGAAGGGTGGCAGAGTTAAGGGGGAGGAAAGGAGTGCTAAAGAATCAGAAACTTAATTTTGTTCTGCTGTGTGACAGCTATTTGTGTCTGTAGTCAGTCACCAGTTTGTTCCAGTGTTCTGGGCAGAAGCCATCCACTTCTGTAACTCTGCTGGTGAATTTCTGAGGTCTCCCAAAGGAATGGACTCCCAGTAGTTGGGGAATAAAGTTATACATGTCATTTTAGTTGAGAAACGTGAATCCAAGGTTCACGTGAAGACTCCAATCCAAGATTAAGATTGGAGTGTTATGTCATGTCAGTTGTTAACAGATCCCTCTAAGGTCCTTTCCTTCAAGTTTCTAGAGAAGTTTTTCTCTTATGTCTTTTGCAGAAGACCAAATATCTAGGTTTCAGATCACACAGAGGCTGCTTATGTCATTGTTTCGGAAATGCAGCTTTCGTGCTGTAGTCACATTAGATTGTAACGGGACAGAATCACGGATTGGAAGTAATTCCCAAATGCATGAGGTAGCCTCTTATGAACTCAGAAGGAGATAATTTGTGAGTCCTAGGGAAGATTGATCTCACTGCAAACAACATGGAATACTTTGGCCATTGGAATTTTGAGGGTTTTAGAATTCCTTCAGTTCTCATTACTTTTACTGATGTTTGTAGACAGTAAAGTTTCTAAGTAAAGGTAAAACCTTACAGTTCTTTAATAATTGTAACAGTGAAATGTGTGTTTGACTCTGTTACTGGAGAGACAAGTTGAGATTTCCAAATTGGTAATATGGAATTAAGCAATTTTTTTCCTACCACTACAGACATAGCTATCCAGCAAAGAAAAGCCTTAACACACTCTGTGAATAGACAATTATTGGGACAAATTCATAGACCTTTTGGAAAATGTTCAAAGGGGCCTTGAGTCTTTGGTTGTCCATATTCTACCTGAATATGGACTGCGTTGATGCAGTTAGGACGTGTATTTGAATGTAGACAATATTCTTAAAATTTCCCCAGCAATGTTGGTTTAATATCATTGCCAGTTTATCTCTGCTATTGTAGAAATATTGTGAAGCAGTTTTGCTAGATTCTGCTTTTGTTATGGCTCTCTCCTTAGGCAATAGCAAAGCATCTCAAGGTTCTTTAATTCACTGTCTATTTTATAGGGGTTTGTGCAGTGTCAAGAGACCTCTTTATTGCTAAAGCATTTTGAATTCATGGACTAATCCGAAATCATATTCCTTATATCAGTGTATAAGTATTTGTTCTTTAATCTTTTGTCAGCAGGCAAGTCTAAGTAAGGGCAATGAATTTAGCCATCTGAACTTATTTTATTTCTAGGAAAAGCTTTTATTTCAAGGGTAAATTCAAGTCAGTGATAGCATAGCCTCCTTGGAAATTTTTAGTTTTTCTTTTTTAGTATGAACCAACAATAAGCAAAATTACATTAGGGATACCCAAGAGACACTCTAGAAGGCCCATGCATGGAGAAGAAGTAACCAGTCATGGGCTTCTTTGTCTACAGATGAGGAAAAGCGGGGAGCTGAGTTTACAGTGTTACTATGATGTATGGTGACATTTGAAGACGAACCAACAAAATTTCTAAGAGATCAGGTGACTAGCTAGAAAATCCCAGGTTATTTCTATCAATAAAAACAACAGGAAAATTATTAAGTTTAGTGGAGACCATAGAACTAAGCTGAGTAAGTAGATTTAAGGCTTCTGCATGCTTACTCCATCTGCTATAGCTCTTAAACAAGACAGCTACATTGTGGCGTGGCTGCTAATCTAATGAAAGACTGAAATAAACAATAAATCTCTGATGATCCCCACATAATTGAGCCTGAACTCTTTGCTCAGGCTTTTCATGACAAAAAGGAAAAATGTGTTTATGAATCTAGAATCCTGGAGAAAAACTCTTTCAATACACAGTTTTTATAGTATTTTGTGCTTAAATGTGAACATGCTTCTTTTAACTCGAAAAAAGTATGTAATCCTTGAAAACCTGAAAACTTAACTTCGAAAAAAATCAACAACTTTTTAATTGATCAGCTTTTTATTACTAAGTTGGGTAAACGAAAGAGCTCTTGTAATCATGTTAAATTAATTAAAACTCAAAGGATATTTAGAAATCTAATTATTTCCATTGTCCTTCTATTCATAAGATGAAGAAACAAACCTTTAGTTAGCCAGTAGACATTGTAGTAAACTTAAAGATAGTTTAGGCACAAAAGACATATTAATAGCTGGATTATTTTGAATTTGGGGCCTGAATTTGAGAAAGGAAAAAAAAATAATTGTTCAAGCAGACAAGATATAAGTGCCTAGAGTCAAGAAATAATTATAGGCAACACTATAAAAACACATGACAATTAACAATAGTTATTAAGAACTTAACTTTTTTTCGAGCAAGGAATCTTTTAAAAAATTATTTAAAAGTGTCAAAAGCACTGAAAGTTAACAGAATATTTTATTGTCAAAAAGAAATCTTTACTAATATGGGCATAAAATAACTTAATTATTTTATGTTAAAAAGACCTAAATTCTAATTTTACTCTTTTATGCATATCATTCATGTAATAGTTCTACAGTAAAGAATTTATTAATATGCCTTTACATGTATGCATTTAGGCATACACAGATATGTAAATATACAAATGGGCAATAAATTTAAAACGTTTAACTACAGCTTTAAAATTAAATTTATGAAATAAAATAATGTGTATATCATATCAAATTTACACTCTGAATAAACTATTTGAACTTTCCTTATAAATAGGAAGCCATATTTATTATACTGTATAAATACTTGTATTTCTCTGTATCAGCTATTTATATTAATTATCATCTTTAACCAAGGTAACTAATCTTCCTTTTCTTCAGACACAAAAGAACAAAGAGAAAAAATCAAAGTTATTTAAATGTTTTTCTGTCTACTAGCATTTATTTCATATGATTTAAACAATTTTGATGTATAAGTAAATGATATCAAAGGCATTTGCAAATATTGTTAATCTATCGTCATTTTTAAGAAATAAAGTTACAAATTTTATTTAATGACCAGTGTTTGTATCTGTTTCTTATTTAGAAATAGTCTAGACATCCAAAGATTATCTATTAATTAACCATTTGTCTACAGTCTTAAAGTTACTTAAGGATCAGGAAATTGAAATTTTAATCAACACATTAAATCCTTATGATTTGTAGCATTGTAAAAATTTCATAAAATTAAACTTTTAAAAAGGCATTCATTATTATTAATATTCATACAATATCATATGTATAATTTTAAATTTTAAAAAGTCATGGAAATACTGGAATCTTGTTTAACTCATACAACCAATGAGAAAATCTAGCTTAATTAATAAAAAATTTAACTCTAGCCTTTTACAAACCAAAATATTGTGCTAATACTAGTTTTCATATTAAATTAATTTTTTGAAGACTCTAAATCATGCCAACAATTTAAATCTTCTTTTAACTTGAAGATAATGCCTTTTCTTCTTTTTTATAATTATAATAAAGTCTATAATGTAAATATACTTTTAGTGCCCACAAAAAGAAACACAGTTTAATAGCTTTTTCTTTCTTTCTTTCAGATGTTTTGACAGTTTATCTGGACTAGATATTCCTAGAATGTGCACATGAAAGCAAATGACTTATTTGATAAGGTAATCATTAATTTCTAAAGGGGGGGAGAACAGAGGAAGAAGAATGAGAAAAAAAGAGAGAGAGAGAAAATCATGTTTCAGATGAATATGAAATTAACACTGAAAAAAACTATTTGTATTCCTTCTGAAAAGAGAGGGAGGAAGGTTATATGTAGAAAACCAGATTTTGAAATATGACATAAAAAAGAGTGATATTAAAATTGGCTTGAGCCCTTGGAGATTTTATCAATTAATATAATTTAAAAGACAGCATTTATTAAAATCCAAATTATGGAAATAAAGGATGGGCTATCTCCAACTTTAAACAAAAGAATCTCTCTTAGAAAACAAGACAATCTCCACTTAAAGGTTTCTTCGCTTTTTGTTCTGAAGTGCTTCTCAAGTAAACAACCTTGTTTATGTCAAAAGTTCCCCAAGATGGCCACTGCAATTCCGGATTGTCCCTGGTGAAATTGTGCCGGTTGTAGAGATGAGCACGCACATCTGAGTGACAGTGAGGAAACCTGAAGGACACAGGTATCCGGCCTGGAAGATGCGCAGTTTCAGGTTGAGTGGAGCCCATGAGAGCTGCAGGGGTCTGTAACGATGGCTCTCGTCTAACGTTGAGACTCTGGAATGCGGGCAGAGGCCAGTTATCTACAATCAGGGCTGAAAAACAAAATAAAGCAGTTCACAAGGTCACAAAGATACGACAGAGGAAGTCCTTAAAAGTTTTGGAATGGTGTCCTGAACAAAGTTTGTCCAAAGGATAAAGTTTGTCCAAAAAATGCCAGTCCTTCTGAACTCTCAGTCCCTGAGGACAGCCAGAGGACAGACTTATGGGCCTCTGCCTGTCCTTTCCTCATAGACAGACAGTAGAACAGATGTTAGAAGGCTAGAAAACAATTTTTCCAACTAACCGGACTTGTAAATCTGACCAGATAACTAAAGTCTCAGAGGATTTGTTCCTAGGAAAACAAAACAAACACACTGAGGAAGGTTCTGAGCAAAATATCAGAGCTCAATTCCATCTGAACCCCTCTCCAGCCATGGGCAGGTGTCTCAGATGTACACACAGTTATTGAATCGAGGGTATTTTGCTCAAATCAACAAGGACTTCAGATGAATTTTTGTGAAACTTCATTTCTGTCAATCGTCCCCAATCCAAGTCTACCAGAAACATATCTGTAATTGAACAAATTGACTTCGATGTTAGTTGCAACAAGGTTGCTGAGTGCCTTCTCTCATCTTCCCTGGGATCACCTCTCTAGATGTACAGGGTGGGCAGGTCGGGGAGGAACGGTGTGGGTGGGGAAGGGGACTTAGTGAAATCTAAGTGTTTTCCTGAACACAAGAACTATTGAACAGTTCCTCTAGATGGAATTTTGCAGCCATCTTAGGGCATCCTGTTCAAAGCACACCTAACTTTTTTTGTTTGTTTGTTTGTTTTAAAAAAATGATAATTGTAGATTTTCATGCAATTGTAATAAACAATAGAGAGAGAAATCTCTTGTGCCCTTTCCCCCAATGGTAACACCTTGCAAGACTATTGTATGTCAGAGCCAGGATATTGACATTGATACAGTTATGATACAGAAATTCCCCAATCTGCCCTTTTATAGCTTCATTCACTTCCCTCCCACGCTCACCACCTTCTTAATCCCTGGAAACTACTTTGTTCTTCATTTCTACAATTTTGTTATTTTAAGGATGTTGTATAAATGGAATCACACTGTATGTAATCTTTTGAGATTTGTTTTTCTGTATAGCATAATTCCCTGGAGATTTATTCAAGTTACTGTATGTGTCAGTAGTTTATGCCTTTCATTGCTTAGTAGCATTCCATGGTGTGTATGTACCACAGTTTGTTTAACCATTGAAGGGTTGTTTCCCGTTTGGGACTATTACAAATAAAGCTGCTATAATCATTCATGTACAGGTTTTCGTGTGCACATACTCTTCATGTCCTAGAATAAATGCCCAGGAGTATAATTACTTGACTGTATGGTACTAGCATGTTTCATTTTTTAGGAAAACTGTCAAACTGTTTCCCAGAATGAGTGTATCATTTTATGTTCTTACCAACAATGTATGAGTGATCCAGTTTCTCTGTATTTGGTGTTGTCACTATTTTTTATTTTAGCCATTCTGTTAGGTATGTAGTGATATCTCATTGTGGTTTTAATTTGAATTTCCCTAATGGCTAATGATGTTGAACTGTTTTTCATGTGCTCATTTGTCATCTGTATATCCTCTGAAAATGTCTGTTTATATCTTTGGCTCATTTTCTAATTAGATTTTTGTTTTACTGTTGAGTTTTGAGAGTTCTTTATATATTCTGGATTATCTTTTCTCAGATATGTGCTTTGCAAATATTCTATCCCAGTCTTTAGCTTGTCTTTTCATCCCGCTAACAGAGTCTTTTGCAGAGAAAAGGCTTTTCATCTAATGAAGTCTAGTTGATTAATTTTTCCATTAATGGATTATGTTTTCCATGCCAAGTCTAAGAACTATTTGCCTAGTCCTAGATCCCAAAGAGTTTCTGCAATTTTTTTTCTAAAAATTTCATAGTTCTACATTTCACATTAAGTCCGTGCTCCATTTTAGTTAATTTTTGGATAAGGTGTGAGGTTTAATTCAAGGTTCATTCTTTACCTATGGCTACCCAGTTGCTGCAATCCTCTGAAAAAACTCTTTATTCCATTGAGTTGCATTTGCACCTTTCTCAAAAATCAGTCGGGCATATTTGTGCGGGTCTATTTCTGGGTTTCTCTTCTGTTCTGTTGATCTATGTGTCTGTCCTTCAACCAATACCACACAGTCTTGATTACTGTAGCTGTAAAATAAGTCTTGAAATTGGATGAATTGACTCTTCCCACTTTAATCTTCTTTTTCAGAATGTTTTAGCTATTCTATCTAGTTCATTTGCTTTTCCATATAAATTTTGGAATAATCTTGTCTGTATAAAAAGCTCTTACAGGAATTTTCTTGGGAATTGCATTAATCCTGTGTTATAAATTTGGGGAGGATTAACATCTTTATTCTGTTGAGCCTTCCATTCTATGAGCATGATATGTTTCTCCATTTATTTCAGACTTTAAATTCCATCATCAGCATTTTGTAGTTTTCAGCATGTAAGTCCCATATGGGTCTTGTGAGATTTACATTCACGTGTTGCATTTTAGTTTTAAATGAATGTAAATGGGATTATATTTTTAATTTCAGTGTGTTCACATGTTTCTTGCTAGTATATAGAAATATAATTGATTCTTCTACATTTATTTTGTGTTAAAATTCACTTACTAGCTATTGATAAATTAGGGATAAATCTACCATTTTATTTTTTGTTTTCTGTTTGTATCGTTTTCTTTTTTCTGCCTTGCTGCTGGTGACCTGAACACATTTTAAAGTTTTGATTTTTCTGCAGTGTTTTTGAGTGTATCTCTTTGTATACTTTTTTAGTGGATTCTCTAGGTATTTTATATCCATTACTTATCACAGTTTGTTAGCATCATCATTTTACCAGTTTAAGTGAAGTGTAGAAACTTTACCTTTCTTTATGTCTCTTTATTTTCCCTCATTTATAATATAATAATCTTAAATAATTCCCTTCCCTATATCCATTTAGAACCACACCAGACAGCACTATAGTTTTTGTTTCAACCATCAAATGAAACTTAGACTTGAAAAGAGAAGGAAAGCCTATTGTATTTATCCATATTTTTGCTTACCGTGTTCTTTCTTCTTTTCTAGTGTTCTGAGGTTCCTTCTTTTATTGATTCCTTTCTATTTGGAGAGCTTCCTCTAGTCATTCTTTTAAGATAGGTCTATTGGCAAGAAATTCTTAGTTTTCTGTCATCTGAGACCATCTTGACTTCCCCTTTATACTTATAGGATATTTTTGCTGTCTGTTGAAAGCTGGGTTGACAGGCCTTTTCTTTCAGTACTGAGAAATGTGCCATTTCCTTCTGTCCCCAATCGTTTCTGATGAGAAATCTGTCGTCCAGCAGATTTAGGGTGCAGTGTCGCTGGGAGGCCCTTGTGTCAACATGGGCTCTAGGCCACAAGTTCCCTAAGTTCGAGGCTTCGGCTTCAACCAAACAAATTAATGGTTATTTTACACTCTATAAATTAGAAAATTTATCATGAAATATAATGTAACATATAGTAAAGACTTAAGCAATACTTTTAAACTCAACTTTCAAAGAAAAACTAGTATTTCTTCCTGTTTCATTAAAACCTAGAAAAATGAAATCAGTGATAAAGAAGGAAAAATAAAATGCACAAAGTAATTTTTTGTGTCTCTTTTTAACCCAGCATAGAGAGAAAATTATGTCCTCGCCTCCACCCGTCTCCATATCGGAAATGGAACCAAATGGCACCTTCAACAACAACAACAACAAGAACTGTACAATTGAAAACTTCAAGAGAGAATTTTACCCAATTGTATACCTGATAATATTTGTCTGGGGATCCTTGGGAAATGGCCTTTCCATATATGTTTTCCTGCAGCCTTATAAGAAGTCCACGTCTGTGAACGTTTTCATGCTAAACCTGGCCATTTCAGATCTCTTGTTTATAAGCACACTTCCCTTCAGGGCTGACTATTACCTCAGAGGCTCCAATTGGATTTTTGGGGACCTGGCCTGCAGGATTATGTCTTATTCCTTGTATGTCAACATGTACAGCAGCATTTATTTCCTGACCGTGTTGAGCGTTGTGCGTTTCCTGGCAACTGTTCACCCTTTTCGGCTTCTCCATATCACCAGCATCAGGAGTGCCTGGATCCTGTGTGGGGTCATATGGATGTTCATGATGGCTTCCTCAGTAATGCTTCTGAAGAATGGCACTGAGCGGAAGGGCAATGTCACGTTATGTTTAGAGCTGAATCTCAGTATAGTTACCAAATTGCAGATCATGAACCTTATCGCCTTGGTGGTGGGCTTCCTGCTGCCATTCCTCACGCTCAGCATCTGTTACCTGATGATCATCCGAGTCCTGTTAAAGGCGGAGGTCCCAGAATCAGGGCTGCGGGTTTCTCACAGGAAGGCGCTGACCACCATCATCATTGCCTTGATCATCTTCCTCCTGTGTTTCCTGCCTTATCACACACTGAGGACCCTCCACCTGTTCTCATGGGAAATGGGTATGTGCAAAGAGGCGCTGCATAAAGCCGTGATCATCACGCTGGCCTTGGCAGCAGCCAACACCTGCTTCAATCCTTTGCTCTATTACTTTGCTGGGGAGAATTTTAAGGAAAGACTAAAGGCTGCACTTAGAAAACATTATCCACGGAAGGCAAAGACGAAGTGCAGCTCCTCTGTTTGTGTGTGGTTGAAAAAGGAAACAAGAGTGTAAGGAGTTATTAGGTGATGCGTGTTTTTGTATCCTCGTGTCCACCGTCCGTCACTCACAGTCTCCAAATAACTTTGTATTTACACCATTGCCATCAAGTGTCAATCTCAACATTTAATTGACCATGACGTTTGTTAATAAGACCTACTTCAAAAATTTTATTAGATGTATTTTCAGTGACCGAGTCTTTATGAGAGAGACAGGAGGAAAAATCCCTACTAGAGTCTTACAGGCTGAAATGTCAGACTGGTGAAAAGAATGCAAAGCATAGTGTATTCTGGATCAGATCTCTGGCCCATCAAATATTCCAAATTCTTAACTTTAAGACAGCACCAACTTCCCTGGCTTCTTCAGTTTCTCTTCCCTCTTCAATCCCTTGAGATACGGCCAACTAACAGAGCTGCTGGAGGCCCCAGAGCAGATAAGAAGCACCGCCCAAGAATTCAAGAGAAGACTGACTGTGAAGAGGAAGGCTGCCCTGGAACAAAACAGAGTCGTGGTCCCAAACAAGAACAGTGGGAGAAAAGATGGGAGATGGTTTGAGGCACCAGAGAGCTGGTGATAAGTAGGGGAAAGGAGGAATTTCATTTTGAACTGGGAGAGAGGCCCTAGCACACTGAAGGCAAGAATGCTTCCTCTACCTCTCTCTTCCCAGGGGAGTAGGAAGGACAGGAAATGTAGGAGGAAGACCTACAGCATTGCCCTGGGACAGAGGAATTGTGGTGGAATAGAGGAGAAGCAGGGGTTGGTCATGGATATGTATCTCAATTTTACTTTGAGACTTGAGTTTGGACTGACTTCACTGTAGTTCTCCCTCGCTCCCATTAATCCACGGAGATGGGAGTGAAAATAAAAGAAGTGGCTCTAAGGGTTTGGGTTGGGCACTCAAGGAGAAGGTGGAGTGGAGGGCAAGCTGCAAAGGCTCGTGTACCCATGAAATTCTTTTAACATTTTGGCAGGGTATGAATAGGGTGATGCTGCCTTCCCTTTTGAGAGAGTGTAGAAAAACCCTGCATACATAGTCTCCCTAGTGTTCCTTTCTATGCACTGAAACAAGGCTGAGAATATTAACAACTACTATCACCATGACCACTGCACTGCCAAAAGTTAAGAACCCTCCACATGCTGGGCAGACTGTGCCAGGCAATTTACACTCATTAATCCCATTTAACATTCACAGCAAAGCTTTGAATTTCCATTTTACAGAGGAAGAAATTGAAGCTCAGAGAAATTAAGAAACTCATTCAAGTCCACACAGCTAGTAAGAGTTTTAAAAACCTCCATGCAAAAGTGTTGTCTGGGTGCTGTCCCCACTGTTACCCTTGCAAACCTCCGGGAAGATTGGTTGAAAGTCTGAATAAGAGTCCCTCTCCCCAACTAGGTACCTATCCCTCCTCAGGCTCACAAGGAAACCAAGGTTTTCTCCTTGAGGTTGTTAACCCCGGTTCAGTGGAGAGTGGAGAGGAGATGGTGTTCTGAACCTATGTAGGGATTAAGTCCTTCTTCATACTAGACAAGAACCCCAGCACTCGTCCCTTATCCAGCTACCAAAATGATGACAGACAGACTCATACTCTGTCACAATTAGACTGTAGATGATCCTCCTATGGGCACACTGCCCAGTCTGAGAAAAAAGGCCAACAGATATACAGTTGGGAATCCTCCAACACAAAATCCAGGTGTCTGCCCTATTACCCACTTGCAACTGAGCCCTTCCACTCACAGAGAGCATCTAATCAATTTGTTAGAGCCTCATTCTTAATTATGAACAGCAGTCATTTGAAGAAAAGGCCCTAACATGAAAGACACCAACAAATAAATGAGAGGATAGACAGAGACATTTTCAGTATAAAAGGTCTCAACATTTTTATCACCTTTATACTTTTATTAGAAAGCTACTGTAGGACATGCTCCCTCAGAATAAGAGAGTAAATCAAAATAGAGGAATACATGGCAGCTAGGAATCAAGGAATCCAACACAAGAGAAAGGTGAAGAGGACTCCCAGGACGTTAGCATACAGTAGGCTTAGAAAGCAGCTCATTCAGGCTGGGGCAGGATTCTCAAAGGACTCTAGGAGGAATGTCTAGAAGAAATACAAGAAACTAATTGAGAGAGCTCTTCTCTTGGAGAGCTGGGGATGAATTAGTGACAAATACATAGAAAATTATGCAAATGGGAAGAATGCTAGAGGAAAATAAACTGTTGTATAAGAGGAAATATAACCATAGTACACTACATGGCTCAGTTGTGAATAATACTGACACAGCAAATAATGTAAATACAGTAGCCTCCACTCCCATCTGCAGTTTCCCTTTCCACAGTTTCAGTTACCCATGGTCAACCATGGTCCAAAAATATTACATGGAAAATTCCAGAAATAATTCTTCAGTTTTAAATTGCATGCCATTTTGCATAGTGTGATGAAATCTCATGCCATTCTACTCTGTCCTGCCCAGGATGTGAATCATGCCTTTGTCCAGAACATCCATGCTGTGTATACCCACCCATGAGTTATTTAGTAGCTGTCTAGATGATCAGATTGACTGTCATGGTATCACAGTGCTTGTTTTCAAGTCACCCTTATTTTACTTAATAATGGCCCCAAAACACAAGAGTAGTGATGCTGGCAACTCAGATATGCCAAAGAGAAGCTGTGAAGTACTTCCTTTAAGTGAAAAGATGAAAGTTCTAGACTTAATAAGGAAAGAAAAAAAATCATATACCGAGATCGCTAAGATCTACAGTAAGAATGAATTTTCTAACCATGAAATTGTGAAGAAGGAAAAAAATTTGTGCTAGTTTTGCTATTGTACTTCAAACTTCAAAAGTTCTGGCCACAATGCATGATAAGTGCTTGGTTAAGATGAAAAAGGCATGACATTTGTGGGTGGAAGACATGAACAGAATCACATTCCAATTGATAGCAATCGGGTTCAGTACTGTCTGTGGTTTCAGACATCGACTGGGGGTCTTGGAACACATTCTCCTTGGATGGGAGAAGCTACTATCAGGAAATACTGTGATATAACTTTTTTCAGAAAATGAGGGGAGAGGATGTGTGTGTTTGTGGGAGAGCATGAAAAACCTAAGTTCCCATGTTCCATCACAGGAAATGCATAATAACTAAAGATGGGAAACAATGAATAGTGGGATAAGCATGTAATTTAGCAACCTGAGGTAAATACCAAAAGAAGCAGGAAAAAGAATGAACAGGGATTACCTTGGGAGAGAAGTCAGGGGCAGGAGGGTAGGATGCGGGACTTCTCTTTTAAAGAACTGTCTGTCTAACTTGTGAATATGTATTGCTGAAGTAAAATAAAATTTAAGTTAAAATTAAATTTTAAAATTCAAACCAATTCTAATTTTTTAAAAAACAAAGAAGTCAGGAAAAGCCAGCAGAAATGGAAACTGAACGCTTACAGGGCAAGGAAAGCAGGAGAGAACAAGGTTTGAATTGGGGTCATTAAGGGAAGCCCACCCAATCCTGCCATGGGAGGTGAGTTGTCTCTTGGGGTGAGGGGAGTCATTTCCTGGAGTCAAAGGTGATTTGACATGTCACTTAGGATATTTTTAGTTTCAAATAACAGTTAACCCATTCCCAAGTGGCTTACACAATAAAGGGATTTCACTATCTCATGTAACTGAAATATACCAAGGGAAGTTGGATGTCAAGCCCTGTTCCACCAGGGCTTCTTTATCCAGGGGGTGGCTTTGCCACCTGGCTGAGTCTCCTCATGGTAACAGATTGCAAGCAGCCTGAGGCTACATGCTTCCTTATATGTTTCTAGGAAAAGAAACAGAGTGTCTCCTACACAAATAACCTAGCTCAAGTCCTTGGCTTTATCTTAATTGGACCTGCTCAGATCACATACCCACCTCCAAAGCAAACTAGGGAAGAAAGGATTACTCTGATCAAATGAGGATGCTAAGAATCCACATCTGGAGTAGGGGATGGGGTTAAACCGACTGAATCTCAGCTGGGAGAGGGGTGAAATGGGGCTTGCAGAGGGCACATATGCCCTGCAGATGAGACAGAGCTGTCAACCGGCCAGGCATCTGTGCGGAGTGTGGCACATACCTGCGCAACAGGTCCAGCAGCTTTGGAGGGTCCAGGGAAAGATGGGCTCAAGGAAGAAGGGAGAAAGCTGAATTATGAATTTCTATTGTGGAGTCATAGGGATGTTCCAATGGACATTAGAAATCTCTACAACCTTTCAAGGGCAAAATAGCCCAGACAAAGCTGGGACTAACTGAGAGCAACCAAGGTCTCTGAGATGAGCAATAATGGAGGGGTTGTGAGTTATTAGTGTCTCTAAGTCTATGGGGTGTGTGTGTGTGTGTTTGTGTGTGTATATGTGTGTGTGAATGAGAGAGAGACAGAAAGACAGAGACAGACAGACAGCAACAGTGAATTAATGACTTACTTTTCCTTTTTCCAGCCAGGGTGAAGCATCTTCTTTGGTGAAAAATGTTGTCCCTGGGAAAGGAAACAAAATGGAAGTCTTTATTTGCCAAAGTGAAAGCCAATGGTGTCCTGGTGTTTTAGATACAGCTCTTTTTGTTTGAGAGGTTAGGTATCTCCCCTCAAGCAAACACATACATTGTTCAACAGGGAGAAGGGATTTTTGTTGTGTAAACTTTGGTAGAATTATGATACTGGAACTGTGGCTTTTTTCAAGGAGCAAATGATATTATATTTTGTAACTAGGTTAAATGGCCAATTCTCTGTTTTAGATTTAATTAAGCTGATTGGCAATTTATTCTCAAGTAGAGATGATGTTAAACTGGCCAAAAATGGGTTAGGAGAGAAGATTGGCAAGGGACGTGGCTTTCTACAGAGAATTCATTATTCTTCTTGGAAAAGAGCTTGAAAATAGAGACCCAGTCTGGAGAGAATGGTGCAGGTAGTGGGGTAACCCTAGGGATATGGTGATGGGAGATCCTTAATCTTAAGACAGTTCATCCCCAAGTATTAATAGATGGAGGTAGCTGCTTAAGATTAATAAAAGTTACCAGGAGAAATATAATGAGAAAAAACTTGTTAGAATGTTAATATGTGTTGTAAAGCTCTAATAATTTTTTTAAAGTATGACACTGGCATAAGAATCCATAGAGAGATGAAAGAAATAGACGAGAAACAGAGAGAGATTTACACGGGAGTTGGAAAAGCCCCAGAAGGGTTAGCCACATGATGTGAGGAGGCTGAATTCTGAGCCCAGAGACTTCCACCCACCACCCCCAAGACCCCTGCAACCCAAGCGTGGGGTGGCCACAGTAGGGCATGCTGGACGTAAGGAGGACAGGCAGCTGGCATCTGTGGACCAGTGTGGTCTGGTGGCTGTGGACCAGAGGCACCTCCCTAATGAGCTGGCTCATGTAGAGTCTCAGGACCTTTGCATAACCCTCAAATTAGGGAAAAACAAACTGTTGTAAAACTCTCAAGTTGGAAAACGCTTGCAACCGCCACAACTGAATTTCCCGTTAGTCTGGTGGGATGGGTACTTAAAGTCTGATGTAAATTAATGTTCCTAAAATTAAGTATGATGCCTTGGAGCCATTTTGACTAGAAGTTCCCATTTATTTTTATTTATGTATTTATTTATTTTTATGAATGAGGCTATTAATTAATCCAGCATCATTTGTTCTAATGCTTCTTGTTGCCGGCTGCCACCTCTTCAGTGCTTTTGTCTGTACCTGAGGTATCAGTTTGTAGTCCCCATCTTGGTCTTTTCCCACCATTTTAAGTCCCTCCAGGGCTTGGAGGACCCAACTGGCCACATTCTTGGAGCCTTGGCCGAAGCAGCTGGCCATGACCCTGTTTCTCTGATGTCCCCCGTAGATCTAGCTGGAGCCAATTCTAACACTGTACCAGGAGGTACAGGTGCCACGCGGTGGAAGCACCTCATGGCAGAACCAATTCATACTGCAGGGAGCAAGCTTTTGTGTGTGGCTAAACTGACCACGTCCAGCCATTCAGGGTCTTTCGGCTTTCTGGACTTTTTGAGCAAGGCTGACAGAGTTCTGCTGAATTCTTGCCGGTTCATGTCTTTTACAGTAACTCCAAGCATCGTGTGACCTCCACGCTGCCAGCCAGGGGAAAAATCCCATTTATTCTGAATCCACAAGATATTTCATACAAGCAAAAATGTATAAATTAAAGAAAAAGAATAAAATTGTTGCCTCTGTTCCTACTCCCTAGCTTAACTAATAAAATATTACTAGTACCACCTGCCGATTAAAGAAACAACAACCAAGCCTTTAAAGAATTAAAGTTAGTTTACTCAGAAGTCTTCAGTAAGCTATATAGCGTGAGGGCCACAGCCTAGGAGAAGTCTTTCAGAGACGTTCTGTCACACTGCTCCAGCGCGGTGCTTTAGCTCACTGGTTATATGTGGGTCGTGGAAGTTTAGTACGTGCAAAATCACATCAAACTTGTTCAGAAGTTACATTAAAATAGAATCACATTAATGTTTGGGTGTAAGGGACATCTGGTTATAGATTACAGAGTCATGGTCACTAGTCCTGCCGGACATTATCTTCTGTGTAGGAAAAGGCAACGACCAGGGTCGTTTATCCTTTAAGGAACATGGTAACTCAGGCAAGAGACATGAGGGGCCATGTGCTGTATCCTGTTTCATCTTCAAGGCAGCCGTCTGGAGAGCTGCAGGTCGTCACAGAGTCAGGGGCTTTGGGAAATTATGCCGGCAAGCAGAAATGAGCAGACATGTCTTCTTGCATTTGCTACTTTGTCCCACACGACACAATCGTTGACATATCCTTGGTCCTAGAGATAAGCATTATTCTGAATTTTATGTTAATGATTTTTTTGCTTTTATTTATAAATTTACCACTTAAACATACCCCCAAGAAAAATATTATTCAGTTCTGTCTGTTTTTATTCTTTCTATAAATGGAATAATATAGTAACTATTTTTCCCACTCAGCTTTGTCTTTGCGAGATTCAGTCATGATACTGCTGCTTATACGATGGTAACCCAATTTAATTGTCCATATTTCTGTTCATGGAGACTTTGGCCACTTTCACGTTTTTGCTCTTAGGAACACTGCTCCTGTGAATATTCTCGCACACATCTCTCAATGCGCACATGTAAAAGCACCTCCAGATTATACACTAAGGAATGTGCTCGTGATCAATATTTCTAGATAATGCCCAACTCTTTTTTCAGACTGGTTTTACCAGTTCATACTCCACCCAGCAGTGTGTGTGAACTTCCATGGATCTACCTCCTTGGAAGCATTTGAGACGGCCCGACTTTTAACCTGTTGAAACCTGGTGGGTTTTAAGTGATTTTTGCTGTGGTTTTCAAATCAATAAAATTTAAGGAATTAGCCACAAATAAACCCTCACAGAAGGAAATTACAAAGATTATACTTTTGGCAAAAGAAAAATGATAATAGATGGACAGTCCAAAATGCAAGAAGAAACAGTGAACAAAGATACGGATAAATATGTGTATAACTCTAGAATTCTAGGTGGATGGCTAAGTTAACTGTCTTCTGCTTTTTGCTGTTGTTGAGATGTCGGTTACCCAATGGCCATTACTTTAACAATAATAGCTAGCATTTTTTTAATGCTAGGCACTCTTCCAGAAAATATGTGTGTATTTTTCATGTAATAGAAGAAATTGAAAATATAATTAATCATATTTTACAGATGAGAAACTGAGTCATACAGAGGTAACTTGCCAAAATATACTTGCAAATGATAGAATCAGTGTTGAGACCCAGTTAGTACCGTTCCAGAGCCCATGTTCTCATCAACCACACTTGACGCTATACTTTCATGCACTACACTAAACTGTAGTGTGATGCTGCCTCATAGATGAGTTGCTTTTCATTTTGCTTTGCCGTAAGATTTTTCTTTGCCTTTCGTGTTCTAAAATATTGCTATGAGGCGTTGAGTTATAGATTTCTTTTCCATTAACATTATTTAGATTCGACTATGTCGAATCCATTGTTAAACCCATATTTTGCATTTTTCATTTCAATTATTTTACTTTCATTCCTAGAAATGCATTCTTTTCAAAGTGGCAGAGTTGTAATTTATAATTTCTTGCTCTCATTAATCTCATCATTCCTCATCTTCATTTATTAAAATATACTTATTTTATGATCTCTGTCTAATAATTCCATCATGAAGTTTTTGCCAATCTGATACTGCTGTCTGTCATTTCTGCTGCCTCTCACCCACGGTATATTTTGTGATTTTTTGACTATGATCCTCTGTTCTTTGGAATTTTATCAGTGGGAAATTTTTAAAGGCTTATTTTAACTTTTCTCCAGGTTTTGCATTTATTTCTGCTAGGATTTTGGATACATTGCAATCCTGAGGCCATGTTAAATTCACCACTTGATTTTTTTTTATACCACATAAGAAGTGCGAATTCTGGCCATAACTTCCCCAATAATCAACTTGTGATTCAAAATTTTCAAGATAGATGTTTTTCTACCTGCACCTAATGGGAAAGGGGTGTCCATCCAGATAGGCAAGGTACATTCCTGCTCCCTTCTGTATAATAGGTTTGTTTCTCATATGCTCTTATACTAATAGTGGAGCCTATAGTATTCTAGCTTTATTCAGGGAATATAGTAGATCTTGTCCCAAAATGGTCACCATCGATTCCTCCTCTACCAGTAAGTGCATGCAGTTCATCCCATCAAGAGGTGAAATCTAATTCCCCTCCTCTTGAATGTGGACTGGACTTAATGGCAGGCTTGGCCAATAGGATACAGCAGAAGTGACATTCTGGGACGTCTATGACTAGATCAGATCAAGCCTTGTGGCTTCTGCCTGGGTCCCATGAAACTAACTCTTGAGATGTTCCCTCTTAGAACTCAGCCATCATTCTGTGAGAAGACCAAGCTACCTGGAGAAGTAACATGAAGATGCTTTGGTTGATAGCCCCCGCTAAGCTCCCAGCCAACAGCCAGCATCAACTGTCAGCCGTGTAAGTGAGCCCTCCTTGGGCAGATGACTCTAGCCTCAGCCTCCATCTGCCTGTGACCCATGACACTCCCGAAGTCATAGCTTCCCAGCTGAGCCTAGTCAACCCATAGACTATGCTGATACAGCAGTGATTCAGGCCACATAGTCTTGGGGTGATTTGTTACACAACAAGGGGTCTTCTGTTAGACTTTCCACCTTGAGTGGGATCTCGGCTTTATCTCTAGTTTTCCTCATGCTATCATGTCATGAAAATAGCACACAAGTTCACCAGGGTTTAGAAAATGCTCTTATGGTGAAAGTGGTTGTTGGCCCTCCCCTACTTCTCAGAGTTCATTTGCACTTTTATTTTGTTTTTGACCTCTCTGAAATTTTTCCCCTTTATTCTGAAGTCTGTAATGCATGCAAAAATTAAGTGCATAATTTTTTATACCAGGTCAAAATTTGAGAGAATATTGTCCCCCATATGATCAGAAATTAAAGCTTTTTAGCGTCTTTGAAGGAAAGGAAATAAAGTTCTGCATTACTTGGGATTGTATTATGAATTCCGTATGAACTTGTAACATGCTTTCCTACTGAAAATGCCTACCTCCATCCACTCTTCAATCCCCTCCAATTCAGCTTCTGTTTCTGACACTGCACTCAGACTGGCCTTGCCAAAGTCACAAATGACCACCATGTTGCCGAACCTAATGGTCTCTTCCTTAGCCTCAATTTGCATGTTGCCTTAGGTACAGTTGACCACTGTTTGTTCTTGTAATACTTTCTTTTCTTGGGCTTTGTGACACTACAATCTCTTGGTTCTTCTCCTATATCTCCAGCTACTCCTTCAAACAGGCTTTGATTTAAACATCTGTGTGTGGTTTTTCAGTCCATTCATCAATGAGGGCCATAGGCTAGATCAGAGTCCATTCTTTTTTTTTTATTACTAAATACGATTTATTTAAGTAACATAAGGATAGTTTGATATAATGAAATCCATTCATATTATTCATCATATCAGTAGAGCAAAGGAAGAAAATATTGTGTTTATAAATAGAAAAGGCAAAAATACATTTGGTTAAATTCAATTTTGAAAAATGGTATTTCAAAAAATATCTCTTAATAAACTTGAAATAGAAGGATGTTTCTTAATAAAGATAAAAATATATTTCTTAATCCAAATGCCAGTATCTTACTTAAGGGTAAAACACTAGAAGCATGCCCTTTAAAATACAGGACAAAACAAAAATACCCTCTCCAATCAGTATTATGCACATTTTTCTAACAGTGTTATTAGTAAAACATAAACATAAATTTGAAGCATACCTATTAGAAAAGATACACGATGATAATCTTCACAGATTAAATGTTTGTCTTCCTAGAAACACCAATAGACTCAATCGAATGAAAATGTAAGAGAACTAATAAGAAGATGTATACAAAGTAAATATACAAAATTAACAGCTTTAGATATGATACAATATTATGTAGGTAATGGAAAATCGCATTGAAGCAGAGTTCATTCTTTGAGATACCACACCCTGCATACCTTTTGCTAACCCCCATTTTGGCAGCTCAATTCTGCCTGATTTCACTCTTCATACCCAGAGATCCTAGTGAGTTGAACGTATTTTCTTAGAATTTCACCACCACTGGTCTGTCCTCTCTGCAAACTTGAATATCTTCGTGTCAACTGATTTGTAGTTCCAACAAAGGTCGTGTCTCCTCTGCTGCCTCTTTCCTTGCCAACCTCAGTGGCCTGGGCAGTTTCCTCAGCCACCCCCAATAGTCTACACCCCATCTCTCCCTATCAGACATAGCCTTTTGTTAATTACAATGTAGAGAAATTGAAAAAAATTTTATCTCTCAAGTCAAACTTTTAAGGGAATGTTTCATAATTTTATTTGAAATGAACTTCCAAAATATGAGAACTACCATTCAATCTAATTCCACAAGTTATTTTACTGGGTACCTACCAGTTATGTGTCAGGCACTGTGCTGGGCACCCTGAGGTATAAAGATGAGTAACATATGGTCTGGCAAAGGACGTAAAATATGTTTCTGAAACACTGAGATGTAACTAAGGAAGTGATGGGTGCCACGAGCGAGGTGCAGATGAACCACCAACAGAGCACAGAGGAGGAAGATTCTGATTCGAGTGATGGTTTTGTGAAAAAATGGTTATTTGGCTTAATGCTTAAAGAAAGGGCAGAATTTAGCAGGTAGAGATTGAGGAAGGGAAAAATAAATGAAGGGCATTTCAGTTGAGGGACACGGATAAAGACTCAAACAAAATCTAGTGCTTTTTGGAAATCATGAACTCCCAAATATGGACTGGCAGACATACAGGTTCCCAGAGGGAGAGTCCGTAGTGCACAGATGCTGTAAGAGCAGGTTGGGTGGGATCATAGAGGACATGATGCCATGCTAAGGGGCAGGTTGCTATTCAGGAGGCAATGAGGAGCCATGGGAGACTCCTGAGAGGAGCAGTATATTGACTATGAAAGGAATATATAGGCTGGACTTTCGATAAATATATACAATCATGTCTTGAAGCTAAACAGAATTTATCCTTGATTATCTTTAATTGCGTATAATCCATTCTCTCTTCTCTGCTAGAGGAGATAAGCACAAATTAATTTTATTAGATTTGCCTGCAAGGAAATGGCATACATCTTTGAGCATAGAAACCATTCACTTTGAAAATCCATAACTCTTTGTCAGAGCTCAGAGGGCCTCACTCAGGCCACATTTGGGCTTGTGTTTTTCAATTTTGTCTGAATCAACTCTTCGGCTTATAAAGAAACAAGCAACACAACCTACATCTAGAAAATCTTACTGAATATATTTGTAGTCTGGCATGATCATATATATGTATTTTTTAATGTGTGATGGTTAATTTTGAGTGTCAACTGGATCCTGGGCCACAGGATGTCCAGATATCTGGTTAAACATTATTTTTGTGTGTGTCTCTGGGGGTCTTTCTGGAAGAGATTAGAACTTGAATCACTGTATGGAGTAAAACAGATCGCCCTCCCCAAGGTGGATGGGCATAATCCAATCCTTAGAGAGCCCGAACAGAACAAAAAGGCAGAGGAAGGGAGAATTCTCTCTCTCCTTACCTGACTGCTTGGGACACTGGTCTTCTCCTGCCCTTGGACTGGGACTTATACCATTGGTGCTCCCGGTTCTCAGGCCTTCAGACTCACACTAAAATTATACCACCAGCTTTCCTGGGTTTCCAGCGTGCAGACGGCAGATTGTGGGACTTCTCAGCTCCATAATTGCATGAGCCAATTCCTCGTAATAAATCTCTTTATGTATAAATACAGATAAATATAGATACTGCTACAGACATAAACATAGATATATTCTATTGGTTCTGCTTCTTTGGAGAATCCTGACTAATAAAAAAGCTTCACTGATGATTCTGATGAAATATATTTTTATATCCTCTTTTCAGAACCTTACAGATCTCCAACTGCTCTCTTCAGAAGTCAAATTATTTTTTATACACAGTTCTTCATTTCAAATTTGAATATACTCCAAAACAGTTCCAAAATATCTGAGTTCTGTTTCAAAGGAAAATATAAATCTGAAAAGAAGTATGCTTATCGAGGAAAGTGTGTTTTGACAAGGAGGCCAATGAGCTAAAATCTAGCCTCGCCTCTGACACTTGCCAGCTATGTGACCTTGGGCCAAGGGCTAATCTCTCTTTGCCTTAGTTTTCTTATCTGTAACATGGGAATAACAATACATGCTCATCTTGCAAAGTGGTTACGAGGACAAAATAAATTATAAAACATATCCATATAACCCTACAAACATGCAAACAATCATATGCAACTCGATATTTTGTATAAATAAGATGTTTATTATTCAACTTGTATTTTCAATGCCTTTGGGGAGTTTGCCACACAAATTAAATCGTCAGTGAGTCATTACTTAAAGCAAATAATTATTTTGTGTTTAGAGTCATTCTCTAATTTGTCTGTACTTCGTATTTAAATTTTGCTATTTTGAGGGCTCTGAAAATAGGGCATACTCATGTTCTTACTTAAAAGATTGCAATGATTATGCAGAGCCCTGGACAGAAGGGAGCTCAGAAGTCGGCATTTGCCTTGGTGATGAGGAAGAAGCAGGCATCTGAAACTCCTCCAGATGGCCCCTTGGGGCTCCTGGAACAAAAGACTTTAATCCTCTCTGCGTAAGAAGTGATGTCATGGAAGCCAAACTCATATGACTCAAAGCAACTCTGGGTCTCCTTAACCTCCTCTCAGATGCAGACATCTATAAACAACTTCTTACATCGATATTTTTATATCACTTCTGGAAATATGGGAATAAAGCCATAATCTCAAAAGAGAAAGATTAGTCTGCCAAAATTGTGTGCTAGAAATTGTAAATAACTCAAACTTGGTTGAACTCAGCCCTGACCTCCTGCTTTTTAGGGATGGTTGAAATACACCACCTTAAACCAAAGGTTTGGAGTTTTGTTTTGTGTTTGTTTGTTTCCATTTTGCTACAAAGATGCAAGAAAGAGAAAAGAACAGAATTGTGAGGACTAGGCTATGGGTTATATAAAATATGCAAGGCTAAGGGTTCTGGGAAGCGGTTAATGTTATGAAAAACTCCTTTGTTTTGAAATGTCACATTTCTAAAATGCTTTCACAACTATTTTATACATGTACATCATTATTGAGAAAAATTTCTCATGAGGGATACACACATTTACTTTTGTGTCCTTCCCAGTACAATGCCTTGTGCATAGATAAAGTCAGCAATTATTGAATCAAATTTTACAAATACCAATCCACTGATATTATCTTCCCCATATTGTAGATGAAGAGCTAGGCATACACAGCTTAAGCATCTTGGATTCCAAATCACCCCCTGTCCAGTCCTCCTGTAAACAAAACTGCCCTTCCCAGACGTCAGTCGGGGGGCCTCCCCCATGATTTGACGGTGAGGTAGGCCCAGGCCAGAGGCCCAATGGTACATAAGAAACAGGCCACACAGACTGGGTGGCTTAAACAACAGACATTTATTTTCTCTGATTTTGGTGGCTGGAAGTCCAAGATCAAGGTGCTGTCAAGGTTGGTTTCTGGTGAGGCCTCGCCCTGGCTTGTAGGTGGCCACCTTCTCACTGTCCTCACAAGGCCTCTTCTCTCTGCACACTCAGAGAGAGAGCTTTCTGGTATCTCTTCCTTTTCTTATTTCTTTAGGATTAGGGCCTCACTCTACTTTCATTTAACCCTAATTACCTCCCTGTAGGCTCTGTCTCCAAATACAATCACATTGGCAGCCAGGGCTTCCACATAAGAATGTGGGGGGCACAACGCAGTCCAAATCAGAATGCAAAAATGCACCTGCTGTGGGCAACACGGCCCTCCTGGGCCCCGTGGTTCCCTCTGGATGGTAGATTCCTCGTCTTTGTGAGCTATACTGACCCAGACTTTGGGCGCACCTCTGTGAAGGACAAGGGAAGTATTAGGAAGACTTGTGCCTTGTGTTCTTGATCTTGTGAATGACCTTTGCTCTGCTTGTTGGTGGATTCGCTACTAAACTGAAGTGAACACAAACTTCAAGAGAGTCCAAACCATCATTTTTGCCCGTCTTCAAAACTAGACTCTTTCTCCTTTTTTTTTTTCTTTTTTTGAGACAGGGTCTCACTCTGTCACCCTAGAGTGCAGTGGCATCATCATAGCTCACTGCAGCCTCAAACTCCTGACCTCAAGTGATCCTCCCATCTCAGCCTCCCAGAGTGCTGAGATTACAGGTGTGAGCTACCATGCCTGGCCAAAACTAGACTATCTCTTATGATAACTGTTTGATGAGGCAGCATGGTGCAAGGAAAAGAGCATGATACTGGAGTCAGAAGTCCTGGATTCAAATCCTAACTGCTTTCCATGGCTCATAAACCCCACGTGACTTCCCTGTCCCCACCCAATCATCTCTCTTACTCCCTCCAGCAATGCTGGCTTCCTGCTTCTGCTCAAAACCAGCAAACATGCTCCCACCACAGGGACTTGGCAAGAGCTATTTCCTCTGCCTGGAATGTTCTCCCTCAGATATTCGCTTGGACCACTCCCTTATTGCATTTAGGACTTTATTTAAATGCCATCCTTCCCAGAAGGTTCTTCTCTGACCGTTCTATCTACAACAGTGCCCACTCTCCACTTCCAGCCAACTCTAGCCCCAGACACTGCTTTATTTTTCTTAATAATATTTATCCCTGACATTACTGTGTACAGGTGTCCCTGAACTTACGATCTGGTTGCATCCCAATAAATCCACCGTAAGTTGAAAGTATCCTAAGTTGAAGATGCATTTAATACATTTGACCTACCAAACATCACAGCTTAGCCTCGCCTACTTAAAACACACTCAGAATACTTACCTTAGCATACAGTTGGGCAAAATCATCTAACACAAAGCCCATTTTATAATAAAGTATTGAATATCTCATATAATTTGTTGACTACTATCCTGAAAGTGAAAAACAGAATGGTTGTATGGGTACCTGAAGTACAGTTTCTACGGAATGCCTATGACTTTTGTACCATCATAAAGTTGAAAAATTGTAAGTTGAACCATCCTAGGTCAGGAACCATCTGTGTATATGTTTATTTACAGTTTCTCTTTCCCAGTATATCGCAAACTCCACAAAGGCAGGTTCATTAGTTTCATTTACTGCTGCATCCCATGCCTAGAGTAGTCCCTGAAACACAGAAGGCACTACAACATTTTGAATGAAGTGAATAAATGAATGAATGAATGACTGTGAATGAATGAGGCACTTGATCTCAGTTTCCTTTTCTATAACTCGGCTCTTCCTGACCGAGGTCCAACCGTCGGGGTTCCTGGCCTGCCCTTGGCCTCCCTGGGCCCTGGCATCTCAGGCAGAACATGGAGGCACCACTACCTTGCAGCTTCTACGGTGCGGCCAGCTCTCCGCCGTCAGCAGACGAGGGGCAGGGCTGCTGTACGTGTGTTAGACAAGCCAGAGAGGCCACCTCTCTGAAAGACACGGCTTCCTCATGGAATAGTATGGACAGCGCGGATGATGAAAAGCAGTGGCTCATGGCCAGCTGACATCTTAAAGGCTCACAACAATACGGAGAATGACAAGCAAAGTAGCCTCGAAGGCAGAGAGGTTGGGAGGAGTTTGCCAAAGACAAAGCACAAAGCAAAACTCTGTCTAGTCCACATCTGCCCAAGATAAAAGTGTTTTTAGGGAAAAGGCAGAAGACAGCAGAGGAAACAAACCGGCCCACATGTCAGCGGGGAAAGGCAGAGATGGCAGCGCCATGAAGTGAGACTTGCTCACGGCTCTCTCCGGCGCCTAGAGAGGTTCCTGGCACAGCACAGGCACTCGGTCTATGGGAAGGCGTGTTTAGAAGGCACATCGTAGGGACGTGTGGGCGGGGCGGGGCAGGGAACCTAGCAAAGGTGGCACACTGGAAGACAAAAGCACAGGGACAGCGTCAAATGAAGAAGCTACTTAAAGAGACATCACTGATGAGATGGAAATTCAGGCAGCCATGGGGTCACACCCTGGTCCCATCCACAACTGGGGGCTAGGGGAACCTGGACAAGTTCCTTAATTCCTTTGTGCCTGATTTTTCTCATAGGAAAGAATGGGGATGCTGTTACTTACTTTGTAGATTGCTTCTCAATTATCAGTAAGAGACCCCAGCATGGCCGTGGCACATGACAAGCCACACGGAGGAGAGAGGAGGAAGGAAGAAGGACCTAAATGGAGAGGTGGGTTTAGGCAGGGAGAGAGTGGTGTCAGTGGACAGGAGGATTCAGGCTGGGCAGACAGAGGGAAGTACAGGAGGAACGAGGGCTAAAAAGAGGTCTGAGAGAGTCCAAAGGATCAAGGAGAGGGAGCTTTGAAGCAGGGGAGGCCAGGGATGAGCAGTACAGGAGGAGGAGGAGGAAGAGGAAGCTGACAACCCGTATTACAGAGACCCTTGACAGAGACCTTGTCAGAGATCTAGGGACACAGCATCCCTGGTGCTGCTGCGGGAGCCTTGGCTCTGGTGCTGGATTTATTGCCCTGTAGATGGTGGCCTGGGGGTGCCCTTGTGCCACCTGGGTACCAAGAGCTGTGCTGGGCAGACTCCAGGTAATTCAGCCCCGGAAGAGAGGCACAGGTCTCAGCAGGAGGCAGCAGTTTGTTAACACAGGATTCATCAGGCCCGGATGCCTGCTGGGGAGGAGATGGAAGCAAGTAAACGCATCTCATCATCAAAAGCAGGAAGGAAATGGAACATTTTGGAAGTCATTGAAAGGCATGTTAATTTGAAATAAAATCTTGGTTAACCAACTGCTCTCTGAGTGACTTCTTGATTTTGCATGTTGGAGACAGACATTACCCTGACAGACATTAGAAGGTCCATGATCTCAGGCTGGTTCCAAGTATGCAAAGTCTGATTCATTTCATAAATTACTTGATTTGCTGTCAGGTTCTCTGCAAGCCGAGTCAAACTTCTCATACCCTCCCGTTAGACACTTTCCCCAAGGACCAGGGTGCCTCCTAGAGCATCCAGTGTTCCAGGCTGTACATCCCAGAAATTCAGGATGAGGTGCTGCTACAGCCTACCCCCAACTTCCCACTTAAAATTCCACAGGAAACAATGTGATCACTGTAGTTTATAGAATGCCCAGGTCAAAACTCTTGATAAAATACGAAGGTGTTGTTTGCTCTATTTTCTCCCATTATTTCATGAGTAGAGTTTTCTAGAGGCTGCATGACGTGTGATTTCACAACAGGCTGAATGCAGAAACAGATACTCGAACCCAACTGTCCTCTCTTAAAGACATTTGCAAGAATGGAACACACTGTCACCCTTCCGACAAAATATTTTTTATTTTGAAAATATAGTTATCATTCTTAAAAACTTGTTTTTGTGTTAGCATGTGATAGGCTTGTTTTTTTCACTAACCAAATAAAAATTTTAATTAGAAATTCAATTGAAAAATGAATTTTAGTTAGTAGTGTGCCAAATATTGGTAGGTAGAACCTACATGAGCAGAAGCTCTTTGAGTCCTGAGATTTTACAATCAAAATAATTGCAAACTGCTGACCTGCTTTCCGTGTGATCACGGACCTGCCTGTTGTGTATGTTCTCTTCAGTCTTCAGAACAGATATGCAAGACGGAGTCTACATCTCCAGCTCAGAGAGACAAAAAGGGGGCTGGGGAAAACCCACACCTGTAATGACAGACAAAACTGAGATGGGACGTGCTCACCTATCCGCGGGGCCTCCTGACACCCACTGGGACAAAAGGGTGTTTTGTAGGAGGGAAAGAAAACCGCAACGATTAGAGATTTTGCAAGGGGCAAACTTCACTCTCTAATGATTTCTGAAAAGTATTCTCTGTGCTACTTGGTCTCAGGGGAAGGAAACCAATTTAGTTCACAAAGAGGTATCTCTGTCCCTGGAGCAGCCTGGGCGCACCGCGTCTGCACGGCGCCCTCTGCTGGCCCCTCTCTGCTGCAGCCACTGCTCGGTCCAGTCCGGCCACCTTAGATGCAGGGCACCTTTCCGGAGAGGCCCCAGGCACCGCTGACATCTTACCAGGGCTTGGGAATTCCTCCAGCGGCAACCAGGCTTTTATACCAACAGATGAGGCTGCCTGCAATAGCCACCCCTCCCTGGGGGCCTCTCCTGGTTTGCAGCTCCATTTTTCTGCATTATTTTCCACATCCAGAGCTCAGATCGCACACAAAGAACCACTTCTCCACTCCTGTCATTGGAGAAGGGAGCCCGACGCGAGCCTAGGACCCACGCAAACCTGACTTTGAACCCTGCTCCTCTCGGTTGTAAAATGGAAATGTGATAGTTTACCTCGTAGGGTTATTGGGAGCCTAAAGTGAGACAATACAGAAGCACTCAGCACGGGGTGGAAGGTGCCGGTTTCTGGTTTTTCACTTGTGCTCTGGGCTGCGGGAGGAGCCCGTCCTCTGCACGTGGAGTCGCTGTCACCCGGGGCGACCTTGGGCTGCATGAATCCTCACCAGGAGCCTGGTCTTCTGGTCTTCCGCTCCCGCCATAGGCCAAGCGCCTGTGGGACGCTCAGGATATAAAGTCAAAAGATGTCATGGCCCCTTCTCTCAAGGAGCTTACAGTTTAATGCAGTGTTTCCCAACTTCTTCAAGATCATTCCTCCCTTAAGACTTTTTTTTTTTTGGCGACAGGGTCTCCCTGTGTCACCTAGGCTAGAGTGCAGTGGCATCATCATAGCTCGTTGCAACCTCAAACTCCAAGGCTCAAGCAATTCTTCTGCCTCAGCCTCCTAGTAGCTGGGACTACAGGTGTGCGCCACCACACCCAGCTAATTTTACTATTTTTTATAGAGACAGAGTCTTGCTATATTGCCCAGGCTGGTCTCGAACTCCTGGCCTCAAGTGAGTCTCCTGCCTTGGTCTCCCAAAGTGCTGGGATTACAGGTATGAGCCACCAATCTCAGCCCAAAAAGATTTTTTAAAAAATGTTAGTTTTTAGAACAGTTTTAGGTTCACAGCAAAATTGAGCAGAAAGTACAGAGATTCTCCACATACCCCCTGCTCCCCCTCCAATACCCTCCCTCACTATCAACAGGGTTACCCCACTGGAGTGATGCATTTGTTACAACTCATGAACTTACACTAACACATCATTATCACCCACAGTGCATAGTATGTTAGAGTTTAATCGTGGTGTTGTATATTCTATGGGTTTGGACAAATGACGTATTTACCATTAAAAACTTTTGGAAATGCTAGATTGGATTTTTCTCCTTAGAGGACATGTGCCCACAGTCCAGATAAATGCCCATGGAGAAGGGGAGAGCATGGGGGGTATTATTTACCTGTGGCCAATGATTTTTGACTATCCCGAAAGATGTCCATGTCCTAATCCCTGGAAACTTACATGGCAAGAGGGACTTTGCAGACGTATGAAGTTAAGGCATTGGAGACGGGGAGATAATCCCGGATTATGCAGGGAGGCCCAGCGTAATCACAGGGTCCTTGTGAGTGACATTAGAAGGCAGGAGACTCAGAGAGGAGCCATGACCATGGAAGCAGGGGTTGGCGTCAGAGAGGTTTGAAACTGTCAGGCTGCTGGCTTTGAAGATGGAGGAGGGGGCCGTGAGCCAGGAAGGGAGGTGGCGTCTAGAAGGTGGGAAAGGCAGGGAAATGGGTTCTCCCAAAGAGCCTCCAAAAGGAACACAGCCCCGCCAACATCTTGATTTTAGCCCAGTGAGTCACGTGTTGGACTTCTGACCTCCAGAACTGTAAGCAAATGAATTTGTGGTGATTTGTTGTTACAGCAGCAACAGGAAACTAATACAAGCTCAGGGAAGTGGACACTCCCGGGGCTCAGAGCATGCCCAGTTGGCTGGACCGTGAGAGCCCACCCAGTACAAAGAAGCAGGAGTCCTGCTGGTGGGGCCTTCAGGGTGGCAGCAAAGGATGTTGGCTGAGCTGTGTCAGGGCCATCGGAAGCCTCAGCATGGTCGCTTAAGCTGCAGGGTGCTGACAGTTTGATGGGCTGTGGTGGCCACAAGTGAAGAACCGCTACCAGCAACCTTGCCCCACGCAGTGACTCCCAGATGAGCAACGGTGCAATGAAAGCTGCAGTGAGGAGGTGGTGAAGCCCAGGGTTCGGAGGGACCCTGGAGCTCTCAGAGAGGCTAAGCGAGGATGAGAGCGAAGACTCGGGAGGAGACAGGCCACTACAACGGAGCGGGATGGAGGCCACAGAGGGCAATGACCGTGACTCAGTCTCTGCTGTGTGCTGGGAGCTGTGCTAAGCGGGGCCCACCTTAACCATTGACTCTTCACAACCATTCTGAGAGGTAGATGCCGCTACTAGTCTGACATTTCTGGTGAAGACACTGGGATTTTCAAAGGTTAATTTTGCCCACAAGCAAAAACTAGCAAGTAAGGTCTTGATTTCTGTCTGCTCAATGCCTCCTTCTCCCCATCCTTCTTTTTTTTTTTTAATCATGTTAAAGAACATGAGCTTTGGTGAGAGCAAGACTTGTGTTCAAATCCAGTACTACCGCTCTGTCCCCTCAGCCTAGTAACTTAACCCCTGTGAGCCTTTGTTTCTCACGTGTACGATGGTGAAAATAGTATTTCTCTTTAGGGGAAATAGAGTGCAGTAGTTAAAAGAAAGGGTTTGGGAGGCTGACCACGCTGCATTTGAATCTTGGCTCAGCCTCTTATAAGCCGTAGGACATTAGACAACGTGTTTAGTCTCTCTGTACCTCAGTTTACTCATCTGTGCAATGAGGACAGTGTTTCATTATTGCCCTAATAGGGCTGTTATAACGGTCGAAAAGCATAGTACATACAGCTCTTTGCACAGTGCCTGGTTCACAGGGAGCGGTACCCAGAGCAGGGCCGGGAGGACTGGGGTGGGGAGTAGACCGGAGTGATCCCGGGTCACCAGAGGTGCTCAGTCAATGGTGGCTGCTGTTTTTATCCCTGGTGGGTGGGAAGCAGCCCCAGCGAGAGGCCAGAAGTCCTGGCAGTGGGGATGGGATGATGCCTGTGTGTTCAGGGGCTGATTGCTGGGAAGGGCCGGGGCTGCAGTGTCCCTCGAGGGTCACAAAGAACGGCTGAGGCTGGGATCAGGTGACACAGGTCAGATCCTCACAGCACGAGCTGTGGGAGCACCCCACTCCCAGGCTCCACCTCCTCATCCGTTTTTGGACTCAGCAACTTCAGGCAGAGGCACCTGAGACAAACTGCCGGTCTCGGCCCCCGTCCCTTGCTGGGGGGTCATTAGAGCCAGAAACTGGCTTCCTATTGTCATGAACACCATTCACTTCACAAACTTGGATTTTTGCATTTCAGCCATCCTCAAAATGAGGCACCTGTGGCATCAGAATTATTGTTTTCCTTATGTATGGGCTTATTTATCACATTATCCTATTTGAAGTGATTATTCTCATTCATCAAATGAATTTAATTGATTTTCATATTTCAAAGCTTGATAGCTGCTAACTGTATCCACTTGGCCGGTAGCTCCATAAAACAATCTGCGTTTTTCCCTCTCACATTTATTTGCATCCTAAAAGGCTGGATTTACTTATCTGGACTGAAACTACTCTGCGTGCCAGGCCACACCGGCAGGTTCTCTGGAGGGAACAGAAGACGCTAGTACAACACAGCTCAAGAGTTTGCGGCAAGCGGATGAACACTAAGAACATTGTTTTAGTGATGGAAGAGGGAAAAAGGGAGAAGGCACTTTGTAAAGGAGACAGCACCTTTCCCTCTAGATTCCGGGAGCTGGCCTGGGGCTGCCACACCCTGCAGAAGGAACAGTCAGGCAGCATCTGCCCACGGGCACCTTCAAAGGCGCTTTCCCCTCTGGGGAGCCTGCGCCTAACCGTGTTTGTCCGGAGAAACTTGCCAGTGGCTTTTCCATATTTGTTATCCCCTTGCCTTAGAGGAAGCCCATGTCTGGGAATGCTTTCATGCCAATCCAGGCCATCCCAGATGTCCTGTTCAGGGGCATGCTACCTTTAGGGATGACTTCCTTAGGGCTCCATTTGGGTGTTTGAGGACATCAACATGTACAGCAGCATTTATTCCCAGAGTGGCCCAAGGGTAGTGCCAGAAAGTGCTTCAAAACGAAAGGACAAGCCTACTGTTGGATTTATGTGATGCAAAATTAGACCAATATCTATCACATAACATATTATCATGTGTCTATAAAATTTATTTGTCTATTTACATATACACATGCTAATAGAGATGGAACATTAAGGTGCAATTTATTTAGAGCTCCAGCAAGATTCTACCATCGACACTCTGTAACCTATAATCAGAGCTCTGATCAATTAAGTTATGATTATAAACTAATACTACTTTCGTACTCGCCTGGTACTTTCCAACATCCTCCACAACTGAATATTGATACAGACTTTCCCAGGTTACGAAGCACTTCCGCACGCACTATTTCCCTTGATCCTCACGCCAGTCTGGTTTTCAAGTGAGAAGTCCAAGGCTAAGAGGGTCAGAGATGTGTCCAACAGCAGGGAGCTCCTAAATGGGTGGCGCTAGAGTCAGCCAGGTCTTCCTAGTAACATTCGCTATTTCTTTGGTACAATTATACCTTTCAGAAGCTCAAAAATGTTGAGAAGTTGTGGTGGTTATAAAAAGAATGGTTATCATTTATTCAGCATAAACCTTATGCCAGGCACTGTACTGGGCACTTCTGTGTATTTCTCATATAGTTAGAAGTAATTTATTAATAAACAAATAAATAGTTTTCATATTTCAAGAGCTTGATAGCTACTAACTATATTGACTTAGCCAATAGCTTCATAAAACAATCTGTGTTTTTGCATGCTCACTCTTAGAGGTAAGTAGCATAATTCTCATTTTATAAATGAGGAACCTGAGGCTCAGAGAGGTGAACCAACAGGCCCAGGGTCACACAGCACATCTGGTGAAGCCAAGTTTGAACTCAACTCTGTCTGACTCCAAAGTCCATGCTCTTTCCAGTTGGCTAAGCTACCTGTCAGTCATTTTCACTTTAGTGAAAATTTAAGTCAACGCTACTACATTTTCTATAGTAGCAGTATTATATAGCAGTATTTGCATTTTACTGTACCTCTAATTTTAGAATGAAAGGACTGTTCCCTGTTCTTGAAAAATTCCAAGCCCCCTCATTGTCTCTGAAAACCACCCCACAGAGCTGACCAGCTGAGGCTGCTGAGCACAAATTCAACTCTATGGGGAGTCGAACAGGCTCACCTGGAGAGTGTTGCATGGTCAGCACAACAGAGAAATCATGAGTTCTAGAGGCAGAACACCTGAGTCTGAGCAGCCCTGCTCTTTAGGAGCTGTGCGACCTTGACAATTTCCTTACCCTCTTGGGGACCTTGCTTCCTTCCTTGAAAAACAGGGATTAAATTAGACAGTGTGTCTGTGTGAATTGCAAAGCAAAAAAACCAAACACATTCTTTTGTGTTCACTTTCAGAGAGTCAAGGCTCCCTTCCCCCTTCTCCGCCGCCCAACAGCTCCGACTAAGCACTAATGACCCCCAGGGCACGCACGCGTTAAGCAGCCTTGCTGTGCTGTGCTGCCCTGCCGTGCTGAAGGCCTCTGGCCGCGGGATGCACCTGTCATTTCCTGCAGGAGTTTCCAAAGCTCTTCACTGAAAAACTGCCTTACATGCAAAGGCTGTTATTTGTGTTAAGCAATAACCTCGCTCATCCTGGGAGCAGCTCCTGTTCTGCAGACCCCAATGGCACACGTGGAAGGAAGCCAATGTATCGCTGCAGATGCTCAGGACCTGAGTTATAGGAGGCCACCTGGTGTGGGCTTCGGAGGTGGATGGAGTCCAGCTTCATAGTTTCCCAGCTGCGGTATCAGCCAAGATGGCTTCACCTCTCTAAGTCTCCGCGTCCTTATTTGTGTGACAAAGTTAACCATGCCCACCTTTCAGGGCTTCTGCAAGGATTGCAGAGTGTTAAGGAGATGCCTCAATGTTAAGGTGTGTGTTTGTAGCAGCCACAGGCAGGAGTGCATCCTGTCGAACAAGGCTCTGTCAAGAAAGAGGGGCTCTGCCCACTCTGGAAGAGTCCCCTGGGTCCACCCTGTTCAGAAATCTCACCCAGGTCTTCAACTCGGGAATGTATGAAAGACGACAAAGCACTTTGATAAAAATGGCTGAACCTACATGCATTAATGAGAACAATATTCAGACACGTCTGTCTGGTGACCCCTACAGGATTTTGGAACTAAGTGGGTGTTTCTCCTCACTAAGGACTGGGGATTGCCCCGCTGTGGTGGGCGCCATATAGAGGCCCACACCATGATGTTTGTTTGCCACGTGCTACAGAGCCTCTTGTGTCTTATGTCAGATTTTCCCCCATGGCTTCTGCTGGAACGTCTTGTCTCAGAGCTGGGGATGCTGACTTCTTAGCATTCGGCAGCTTATGCAATGACTGAAAGTGCAGGTTTTAAGTCCTGTGTCGTTATCTAATTGATTTCTGCAAACGGCCTTCCTTTCCTCGACCACACTCTGTGCATGCTCGATGCTGGCTTCTCGGTCTGAGTGGATGTGGACCCCACACGGACCCCCGGCACTTCCTGTGTAAATGATTCCCTGGAAGTCGCAGCTCATCGACGTGAGTGTTAATCGTTTTATGTACAGTTTTCTTGGTTTCATTATAACCTGTATGACTTTGGACCCAAGGTTACAAAGAAGGAATGAAACATGATAAAGCTATTTGCCTCCAGATCATGTTTCTTGTTCAGGCACATGTTAGCCAGAGCTAAATCCTGAGCTCCGGCTACACGCAGGGGACCGCGCTAAGTAAGGTGACGCATTTGTACAGCAGACGTAGGGCGAGGACAGAGTGGCAGACACAGGTGTAATGTGCTGAAATGGAGAAAGTAAACCTGGCCAATGTTTGCGATGTGGCAGATGAGACATAAATAAGAAAACCTGTGTTCAGGTTCAGGGAAGGTTTCTTGGAGCTGAGAATGAAGTGAGGGGTGTTTCAGGATTTATAGGAATTAAGGAAACAGGTCAACACAGGGAAGCATTGCAGGCCAATGGAACGGCTTGAGGAAAGGCATGGAGGTAGACATGGGTCCAGTGTGTTTAAGGAAGGCACTGAGAGGCTGTCAGCTTATTTGGTTCGTTTATTTTAGGAGAATAGTGGGAATCAAGCTTGCAAAGATAAATTGGGAGGCCAATTCTTAAGCTGACGAGTATGGGCTTATTCCTTTATATAGCGAAATCGCTGGAAGTTTTTGAGCAGACAAATGATATTGGCAGCGGTGTTCAGAAGAGGTGTCATTAAGGGGCAAAAGAAGAGACCTGAGGCAGAAGGAATCATTAGAGGACTATTGCAAGGAACGGATCCAAAATCATAAGAACCCCAACTAGGATGATATTAATAGTAGAGAGAAAGAGAAATAGACGATGCGTTAAATACAGGTTAAAGAGCAAGCGAGAGTGGACTTCAAGGGATGACAGGAAAAGTGACAACATCATAGGTCGGAGGCAGAATATCCAGAGCTTGTTTGCAAGACAACGTAGCATCTGCTTAAACAAGTTAAATCTGAGGTTCACGAGGCAGCCAGCGAGTGGAAGGTGAAAATGGCCCACCAGTTGCTGGAGATTTGAGACGGAGCTTAGGACTGAATTCTGGGCTGCAGACATGATCTGAGCATCAGTTGGGTGGAGGGGACAGCTGAGGTTGTGACAACTTTTCTCCAGGTTGTGTTGCCTGTGTGACATTTAAGGCAAAGGGGAAGACTGCGGGAGAACCCTAAGGGTTCACAGAGATGCCTCCGGGGCAGTGGAAGGCGCAGAGGGTCTCCAAGTTCCCCTAGCCCCATTCAACCCCATTCAACCTGAGCAGGTCTGTGTGTTTTACTTCCTGAGTTTTGTGATGGGATAGGATTGAATTTGAAGAAAAGTTTCCATTCCTAAAAAAAAGCAAAATCTTTGAAAATCAATGATTGGGGATTTGGCCTACCAGAAATAAAAGCAGAGACATTATTATAAGCAATGGCAAAAAAAAAAAAAAACCTAGAAGAAACCTGACAGTCCATCAATAAAGGAACACTTGAGTAAACTGTGACAGAGCCGCTGCGAACAGGACAGCTGTTGAACATAACCAACAAGAGCTGCTCACATAAATTGACCGGACGTGAGAGGATGTCCACAGTGTATCGTTAAGGGCCAGAAGCAAGTCTCAGGGTAATGCATATAATACAATAAAACGAAAAAAGAAACAGAGACCTATGCACTTTTGTATTAATATGTGCTGATAGGAGAGATAAGAAGGGCTCCACACCAGACTTTGGCTTCTGCAGACATCGGAATGAAAAGAGGGCAGGTGATTTCCACATATGAAAGGAGAGACTTCTGTATTGTGGAAGTGGTTACTATGAGCCTGTATTTTTCTTTTATACTTTTTATTTGAAAATAAGTGTAGATTCACCCGAAGTTGCAAAAATAGTACAGAGAATCCTGTGTTCCCTTCATTCACTTTCCCCCAGTGGTAACATCTTATGTAATGATAATACCATACCAAAGATAGGAAACTGACATTGGTCCAATCCATAGACGTTATTCAGATCTCACTAGTTTTATATGCACTTGTGTGTGTGTGTGCATAGTTCTGTGCAAATTTATCACATGTGTGGATTTGTGTGACCACCACCACTATCAAGATGCACAATGGTCCCATCACCACAAAGACCCCTCATGCTACCCCTTTATAGTCACACCCATCCCTACCCCGACCCACTGCGCCCTGTCAACCTGTCCTCCATTTACATAATTTAGTTATTTCAAGAATCTTACACAAATGGAATTAGATAGTATATAACCTCTTGAAATTAGCTTTTGTTTTCATTCAGCATAATTTCCTCGGGAGCCATTCAAGTTCTCACATGTGTCAATAGTTCATTTCTTTTTATTGCTGAGTAGTATTTCATGGTATGGAGGTATTACTGTTTGTTTAGCCATTTACCCATTGAAGGACATATGGGTTGTTTCCAGTTTGGGGTTATTACAAATAAAGCTGCTGTGAACATTTGTGTATACATATTTGTGTGGATATAACTTGTCATTTCTCTGGGATAAATGCCCAGAAGTACGATTGCTGGGTTATAAGATAAGCATATGTTTAGCTTTTTAAGAAACTGCCAAACTGTTTTTCAGAGAGACTCTATCATTTTACATTCCTACCAGCAATGTACAGATAGACCAATTCCTCATCATCCTTGCCAACATTTAATATTATTCCTATTTTTAGATTTTAGCTGTTTTCATAGGTATATAGTGCTATTTGATTTGCATTTCCCTAATGGCTAATAGTGTTGAACAAATTTTCATGTTCTTTTTTTGCCATTTGTATATCCTTTGATAAAATGTGTGTGCATTTTCTGATTGAATTTTCAAATTTTTTTATTGTTGAGTTTTGCCAGTTCTTCATATATTTTAGATACGAGTGTTTTGTCAGATATGTGGTTGGAAAATATTTTCTTCCAGTTTAGATCTTGTCTTTCCAACCTTTTAATAAAGTCTTTTGCAGAGCAAAAGTTTTTCATTTTGATGAAGTCCAATCTATTGATTTTTTTCTTTTATTAATTGTGCTTTTGGTATCATGTCTAAGAACTTTTCACCTAGTCCTAAATCCTGAAAATGTTCTCCTTTTTTATTTTTTATTTATTTATTTATTTATTTTTTGAGACAGAGTCTCACTCTGTTGCCCGGGCTAGAGTGAGTGCCATGGCGTCAGCCTAGCTCACAGCAACCTCAAACTCCTGGGCTCAAGCGATCCTTCTGCCTCAGCCTCCTGAGTAGCTGGGAACAGGCATGTGCCACCATGCCCGGCTAATTTTTTCTATATATTTTTAGTTGTCCAGATAATTTCTTTCTATTTTTTTTAGTAGAGATGGGGTCTCGCTCTTGCTCAGGCTGGTCTCAAACTCCTAGCTCAAACAATCCACCCGCCTCGGCCTCCCAGAGTGCTAGGATTACAGGCATGAGCCACTGCGCCCAGCCTTCTCCTTTTTTTCTAAACATTTTATGATTTTGTGTTTTATACTTAAATTTATGATCCATTTTGGATTAATTTCCATTTAAAATACAAAGTTTTGGGTTTTTGTCTTATTTTGTTTTGCCTATAGATGTTCTATTGCTCCAGTACCATTTGTTGAAAAGATTATTCTTCCTCCATTGAATTGCTTTTGCACTTTTGTCAAAAGTCAGTATCTTTTGTGCATCAAAAGATACTATCAACAGAGTAAAAAGGCAATCCACAGAATAGGAGAAAGTATTGCAAATCATATCTGGGTTAATATCAAGAATGTGTAAAGAACTCCTAAGAACAACAACAGCAACAACACAACCTGATTCGAAACTGGACAAAGAACTGGAATAGACATTCCTCCAAAGAAGATATACAAATGAACCATCAGCACATGAAAAGATGCTCAACATCATCAGAAAATGTTATTCAAAACTACAATGAGATACCATCTTACACCCATTAGGATGACTCCTACCAAAAAAAAATTTAAAATAAGTTGCAAAAGGTGTGGAGAAATAGGAACCCTTGTGCACTGTTAGTGGGAAAGTAAAATGGTACAGCCACCTTGAAAATTGGTATGTTATTTCCTCAAAAAGTTAACAATAGAATTAGCATATGATTCAGCAATTCAATTTCTTGGTATATACCCAAAAGAATTGAAAGTGAGGTCTCAAAGAGATATTTGTACACCCATGTCCATAGCAGGATTATTTACAATAGCTAAAATGTCAAAGCAACCTAAGAGTCCACTGATGGATGAATGGATAAGCAAAATATCATATATCCATATGCTGTGGTTTGAGTGTGTCCCCCAAAGTTCACGTGTTGGAAATTTAATCCCCAAAGCAAGTGTTGAGAGGTGGGGCTTTTAAGAGATGATAAGGTTATAAGAGCTCTGCCTTCATAAATAGATTACTGCCATTATCATGGCAGTGGGTTATCACGGGAGTGGGTTCCCGATTAAAGGATGAGTTCAGACCCCCTCCCCTCACTCTCACCCTCTCTTGCCCTTCCTCCTTCTGCCGTGGAATGACATGACACGAAGGCCCTCATCAGATGCCAGTACCGTGTTCTTGGACTTCTCAGCCTCCATGAACATGAACCAAACAAATTTCAGTTCATTATAATTTACCCAGTCTTTGGTGTTCTGTTACAGCAACATAAAATGGATTAAGACACTATGCAATGGAATATTATTCACCCTTTAACAGGAAAGAAATTTTGTAATATGCTACAACATGGATGAACCTTGAGGACATTATACTAAGGGAGACAAGCTAGTCATAAAAAGACAAGTACTGTATAATTTCACTTATATGAAGGAATTAGAGTAGTCAAAATCACAGAGACAGAAAGTAAAAGGGTGGTTGTCAGGGTTGAGGGGAGGGAGTTATTTAATGGGTATAGAGTTAATTTTACAGTATGAAAAGAGTTATGGCGATGGATGGCGGTGATAGTTGCACAACATTATGAATGTGTTTAATAACACT
>CAUYSK010021387.1:0-39630 GCA_963575035.1 Avahi laniger
TGTTAAATGAATAACTTTGATAAAGTTTTCGTGCACAGGCAAAATGTATTCACTAGATTTCTATGTAGTGATCTGCTTTTACTTTGTAATTTGTAGTCCTCAAAAGACTTTTTTTTAAAATAAAGTCCATCCTTACACTTAAAAAAAAAAAAAACAAAAAACAAATCATCATCACCTGGAATTTATCTTCTGATACATCCCCATAAGAACCATCAAAGAAGTAATCAATTAGGAATCTTAAGGGAAGACCAAACAGCTTTAAAGAAAACCTGGATCTCAATTCTATCAGAAGGTAGATTTCTTGCTATGGCTCTCTCCTATGACACTTCAAAAGACGTGCATGGGCAGAGAATGTGAACACTTTGTGGGACGGACTCTGTCTAACAAGGTAGTCACTAGCCATATGTGGTTACTGAGTACTTGAAATGTGGCTAGCCTAGCTGTGCTTTAAGTGTAAAATATGCACTGAATATTGAAAATTTGGGACATAAAGAGTGTAAAGCATCTCAAAAATTTTTATACTAAACACATGTCAAAAGAGTAATACTTTGGACATTTTGGGTTAGACAAAATATGTGGCTTGCATTGTATTTCCATTGGACAATGTTGTTCAAATTATACATGTAGGCACCTGGGGAGCTCTAGTCTAAGAAAGCCTCAGCTACAGAACCATAATTCTATTAAAGGCACTTCCCTCTTAGAAGATTTTTAACTCTTAGAATGGGGCAAATAATTGCTTGCATTTGACTACACAAATATTATATAAGAAATACTAGCTACAAGTCACAAGTAGGGCACAACCAGTGAATATTTACTGCATTTTTCTATGATAAGAGAAATGGAACTAATATTGTTTAGTGTCAGGCAATGGGCCAAACTCCACAGTGTGTTTTATATTCATTACTGAAGATGTGTGATTGGCTTACGAGCATTCATTACATCATTCTTTCAACTGAATATATCTGAAATCTTCCATGATAAAAAAAAATTAAAGAAAACCAAACTTCTGGTGACTAAAATTCCCCAAAGAGATCCTGATGTGGATAATCCAACTGCCTCAAGTCTTATAACAATCAGAAAACTGGGAAGAGTATATGCAAGGACTTCAGTCATAAATCAAATATAGATCCCTTAAGTCTAATATTTGAGTACTCATATATTATTAATAACTGTACTTCCTAGATTTCCCCCTTTCTTCATCTGTAAACACACTTACTACAAAGCATATTAGGATCAAGTATTAAAATGCTTGATAAAAAAGGCATACAACTTGATTTTCCTATTTCTCTACAGCCTCATTTTGTCTTTGCAAGTTTCATTCAAATCTTATTTCTTTTCTAAAAGTTTTCCTAATCACACCAGAAAACACTGCATTTTCATCCTTAGGTCTTAAAGCACTTAGCATTTAAACTGTTTCTCAAGAATTTAAATACACTACCCTATGTTGACAGGCACTGGTATTATAAAGTATTTCAGACCAGAGAAAATGTTACTACCAATTACAGTTTAGGTTGTGATACTTTCTACAGTTAGTTTTTATAAACACTTTCACGAGTTTGCAAAGCAGCACTTCTTAAACTCCAAGGTACTTCTACACAGAGAAAAGATACTTATTTATACTTTCTTATTCATTGACTAGGTCAAAAACTATCCAAAGAAAAATGAAAGTTGATACCTAGTTTACTCAAAAGAACCAGTTACATTTCAAAAATTGAGAATTGGTACAAAGACATTAGAGAAAAGCTTTTAATAAAAATACTAGCAAAGCAGTTGGGTGTGGCTGCAAGCTCCTGTAGTCTCAGCTACTCTGAGGCTGAGAGTGGCTAGACCTCTGGAGTTTCAAACCAGCCTGGGCAACATAATGAGACTGCAACTTTTTTTTTTTAAGTCAGTCTGGATTTGTTTCCAGGGCTAGAGTGCCATGGCGTCAGCCTAGCTCACAGCAACCTCAAGCTCCTGGGATCAAGCGATCCTCCTGCCTCAGCCTCCTAAGTAGCTGGGACTATAGGCACGCACCACCATGCCCGGCTAATGTTTTCTATTTTTAGTAGAGATGGGGGTTCTTGCTCTTGCTCAGGCTGGTCTTGAACTCCTGACCTTAAGTGATCCTCCCGCCTTAGCTTCCCAGAGTGCTAGGATTAAAGGCGAGAACCACGCACAGGGCTTGACCCCAACTCTTAAAACACCACCACCACCACCACAGATTTGATCATCAATTTTCCAAGAGCAATAGAAAATACACACTTTTCAGGTCACTACAAGGAAGATTAATCTAAGAAAAACAGTAATTCCTAAAAACCAAGCTCCAGCTCTACCCAAATCTTATTAGACATACATTAAGTGTGGGCAACTTCCTTATTTGATTTCAATTTACAAAACAATTCAAGCTTTCCATCTGGACTGTGCCCTATTTCTTGAATGAGCAAATATTTTTTCCTGCTTTCTTTATTTTAGCATTTTTCACCTTCATTGACCACTCCTAGAATCCAAAAATTTTGGAGTTGAAAAGAAATTTAGGAGATACAATAATAGCCCTTTTTCCAAAGCTTTTGCTTTTCATGGTTTCAGTTATCCGTGGCACAGCACAAGATATTGAGAGAGAGAGAAAGAGAGAGCTCGCGCGCGAGCACGCACAAGCCCTCACATAACTTTTATTACGGTATATTATTGCTCTATTTCACTATTATTAATACTGTGCCTAATTTAAAACTTACATTTTATCATAGTTATGTATGTATAGTAAAAAACACACTACCATGTATACAAACAGAATTTGGTACTGTACGTGGTTTCAGGTAAGGGTCTTGGAAAGTATCTCCCTTGGATAAGGTGGGGGTACTGTGGTTTACTTAATTATCTTCTGAAAATTATCTTTAAAAAAAAAAATCTCTAAAATCAGGTGATATGACTAACTACAATTGTCCCTTGGTATTCATGGAAGACAGGATTCATGCAGATACCCAAATCTGCAGATGCTCAAGTCCTTTACATAAAAGTTTGTAGTATTTGCATATAACCTATGCATATCCTCTAGTATATTTTAAGTCATCTCTAGACTACTTGTAATACCTTACAACATAAATGCTATGTAAATAGTTGTTATCCTGTATTTTAAAATTTGTGTTTTTTAAATTGTTGTATTGTTATTTTTTGCATTTTTTTAAAAAAATATTTTCAATCTGTGGTTGGTTGAATCCATGGATGCAGAACCCAAAGACATGGAGGGCCAAATATACTTTAACTCAGCAGTCCCCACTTTTTGGCACCAGAGACCGGTTTCATGGAAGACAATTTTTTCACGGACCGAGGCTGGGGGAGGAGGTGGTATGAAGTTCAGGTAGGGATATGTGGCCCATTACTTAACAGGGCACTGGACTGGTATTGGGCCACGGCCCTGGGGGATGGGGACCACTGACTCATTAAAAACATTTATTGATTCAATTCAGTAAATATTGAGTACCTACTATGGGCAAAGTCCTGATGGAGCGAGTTAGTTCCCATACACCAGAAATGTGGAGAGGTGTAGACACTAGAAATATTACTATACCACCATTTACTTATCACAATCAAGCCTTGCTATACTGTCACAAGTTGTTAAAAAAAAAAAAGTCATGCTCAAATGCTAGTTTTCACTGAAAAGACTGATGGTAATAAAAACCCAACAGCTCTATTTTATATTTCCATTTCATTCAAATAACATACTGCAGCCCGAATCACTTTTACAATTATCAGGGAAGAGATTTCAAGTATAATTGAGTACTTAATGACTAATTTCATAGTTATCTGGAGGGGAAGGAATGAAGGTTGATAGTCTTGCTTAGCTTGTAATCTACCACTAGTCTCAGTCTCTGATTGACTACTTTCATGTAATCTCGAGGCAAAAAAAAAGTAAATATATTTTAATTTTCCAGTGTTCCAGAGACAGAATTTATCAGTATGATTGCCAAGGACTTAAAGAATCCCAATCTCATTCTCTGGAATTACAAGCTTAAAATACACAAAAATAAATTTCTAAAGTGTACTGGTTGGAAACCCTACACTAGAGAAGCAATCTGGTGCCCCTTTGCTGGATGCAGCTCAGAGTATTATAAAAAATCTGGAAATTTCACATAAAAATAGGCTATCAGGATTCTCTAGAGAAAAAAAAAAAAGAAGACTGAGCAACTTGCTTTAAATTATCAGATGGCAACAACCAGCTATAGGAAGCACTACTGGCATTTACTAGGTAGGAACCAGGGATCATAACCACTTGCCCTGCTTTCCTGGGTAACAAAGAACTGTCCAGCTAAAAATACCAACGGCATCTCCATTGGTACAACTCTTGAAGCTCCTTGAGAGCAAGAAGCAGTTCTTATACTTCTTCATAGCATAGTACTCTGGACAAAGAAAAGAAATTTAAGGTTAGATTGGGATTTTGGAAATGCAATTCAAGGACCTGTTAATAAACAGATAAGAAAAAAGTAGTTCAGATACTAATTTAACCTGTTCCTTTAGTAAATACTCTTCTGTACACTCCGCACTTACATAATTAAACAAGCAGCTACAACTGATATTTAGAGACATTCTCAAATGGGCAGTTCCACTCAAAAGCTAAACTTGTAATCTAAAATTTAAGATCAATTCTGTAAAGAAATAATCAAATCATTACAGCAAAGACATCAGTGTAGATGACCTACTGGCACGTAACTAATTCCACAGTTTGAGGACAATTTCTCCATTTAAAAAAGTCTAAAGCAGGAAATTATCGCTTAGCTCAATAATGAAGTCTAATTTCAAAGTACAGCAACCCAAGGTCATTTTGGATCCATCTGTATTTTTTCTCATCTTGTTTTCTACCCTCTTTACCCTACCCAATACTATCCTCCACTGACTTCACTCTTGGGTTGTCATTCCAAAAATCCCCATACCTCTGCACACGCTGCTTCTTTTCCCAACTGGTCAAACTCTCACTTCTTCTTTAATGCCTTGCTCAAGTATCACCCCTTTACTCAGGCAGTTAGGCACTCCCTCCTCGGTGTCCCTAACAAGTGCCTGACTCAGACAAGTAGAAACTCCATAAATGGTACCAGAACAAGCCCATGAATTAACTGTCCATATTGTGTCTCCCTTTCCTCATTAATCAAAGCATTGATCGGATAATCCTGTTCATTCGGCATTTGGTTCCTTGACTATTCTCACAGCTTCCTAGAAAGTAGGACTCCAATTCACATTTAAAATAATCTCCAGTATCTACCTACACCATGTGACACAAATTAGATCAATGTGCTGGCTGAATAAAATAGTTCAGGTAAGTCTTCCAATTCAATCCAATAGAGACTGTTGAGAGTTTCTGTCACAGTTGTTTACCTGCTATTCTAAGCATGTTCGGAATTTTAAAAAATACATGAAAAAAACCGCAGAACTAGTATTAATGATGACCCTTTGTTGACTAACCCTAATATTTCTGGTTATAAATAAGTACAGGTTCATTTGTATAATGTGTTCACGTTGGAAAAATAAGAGTGATGTATTATATTACTATAGCTTTTATGAATTTTGATTTTGATTCAATGATCCTTTAATCGTATTGGAGGATAAAAACGAAGTGAACTTCTACTGCAATCAAAACATATCACAAAACTGGTTTCTAATAACCATTTCCCTTAACTCTAGCCTAAAATGCCTAGCACCTAGTACAACATGCGCTAGTGTCATAACCAGAATAAGAGACTTACTTTTGCATACATAAAAGTCAGTATCATCATACTTTTTTTTTTTTTTTTTTGAGACAGAGTCTTACTCTCTTGCCTGGGCTAGAGTGCTGTGGCGTCAGTCTAGCTCACAGCAATCTCAAACTCCTGGACTCAAGCGATCCTCCTGCCTCAGCCTCCCAAGTAGCTGGGACTACAGGCACACGCCACCATGCCCGGCTAATTTTTTCTATTTTTAGTTGTTTGGCTAATTTCTTTCTATTTATAGTAGAGACGGGGTCTCACTCTTGCTCAGGCTGGTCTCGAACTCCTGAGCTCAAGCAATCCTCCCGCCTCGGCCTCCCAAAGTGCTGGGATTACAGGCGTGAGCCATCGCGCCCGGCCACCATCATACATTTTTATAACTACATTAGGAGACTATATAAAAAGGTAAAGTTCGAATTAAGAAATCTTTAATTTTCCTGGAGTACATGCACTATTTTTCTTTTAAACAGCTTTCACCGGGGAAATAAGTGCCTTCAGGGCAAATGTATGCACCTACGTAATACAAAGAGGTCTGGTCAGTTTACGACTCTGAACAGAGAGGCAGATTCAAACAGAAGCCACCGGTATAATGGGCCTGAAGCCATTTTGAGAAATAAGGAGGAAGGACTTGCAGAACAGACTGACACCTAAATCCCGCCCAGAGGAAAGCTGCTTGCTTAAGTCTCTTCCCTGCAGAGGTGTGAAGGTGAATGGTACCGAAGGCTGCTTTAATTGAGAGGGAAAACTCAAATGAGCTGGAAGCTGTAAAGAATAATGACAAATCGTTTTCCTTACTATGGCTCCAGCAGACAGACCGTAGTCCTTTCCCAAACTCATTACCAGAACTTTCCATATTATTGAGTAAAACTAAGCGCGCTTTACGTGGAAAAGAATATTCATTCGGAAAAAAAGAGGCTAAGCTAACTCCTTGGAGAAACGCGAGTGCCGTACAAGTGGAGAAAGACTTAAGGCCATCTTTGCGTAGCACGCGTTGGGTTTCTAAGTAGCTTAGAGTCCAAGAACACAAAGCCGAGCTCTGGCCTGCTGTCGCTATTACCAACATAGGGATACGTTAGTCTCTTTATATTTCAGTACGGAAGGGTACCTCTTTCCTCTTCCTCACGCGCCAAAGGGTAGCGGCCTACTCAGCCAGCGGCCAATTACCATGAGCTTTCGGGATCCCGCCGCGCGGTCCCGACTTACCTGCCGGGCTCTCTGCAGCGCATCTTTGAAAGCATCGTTTACTCCTCCACCACCACCGCCGCCACCACCACCACCAGCTGAGCCAGAAGAGGGTGGAGGCACTGTTGAATAGTCTGCCATGGCTACACTACAGTAGCCACTGCCGTTTTTCCACAGAGAACTGCTCTCAGCTAACAGCTAAGAAAGAAATAAAATGGCGGCCGTCGAGGCTCTATCACATTCTTGCACGACCATCGTGCCGTAAAGGGGCGGGGACTGAAAGACGGAAATCTCGCGATATTTCTGAAGCAACGCGCTCCTGCGCGGGTGGGGCTGAGAGAGGAGAGGCAGAGAGCTATCGTGAGAGTTGAGTTTAAGATTTCGCGAGAATGAGGTTTGTTTTGGCGCCTCCTTTCCGCGCGTTCTTGGGGTGAGGCTGAGTAATTGTTCTTTCGGGGCGATGGGTGAGAGTGCTGTGGCGGCCGCGGTTGGTGTTGGGTTGTAGAAAGCCTGAAGATAAAAAAAGTTTCTTACCAGTCGCCGCCTCAGGGAGGTGTTGCGGTAGAATTTTCCGCCGGGGGTCATTCTTGTGTGTCCGTGGGGAAGGGCGTGACGACGACGGGCGTGACGTTGACGCAACAGTGTCTCGAGAGCGCTTCCGCTCTGTGGGCGCCTGGAGAAGCGCGCCGAAGACGGCCCGCGGCTGTGCACCTGAAAACGTCTGCCTGGCCTAGTGGGAACCGAGCATGATTTTCAGGGTAGTAAAGTGTCCCTGTATTTACTTCTAGACTGTCAGATTTTTGAATTTTATCGTAAGTGGGGATGAATTCAGGCTGGAAGCCTTTTAGCTCCAGAGCTGATTTTTAAGTTTTTGTTTAAAATAATGTTGATGAGGCTGTGACGGTATGACTGCCCTTTTCTTTATCTTTTAAAAACGTGCTCGTTCCTAAAGTTCAGTGGTAGCCAGACTCAGTAACCTAGTATTGTACGTGTCCATGGCCATTTTTATTGAGGTCCTTATAATTAAGAATAGCATCTGTTTCTTGACCAGAATTGACTGTGGTTTCTTAGAAGTAGTTTCTCCCAGCTCCAACCTGTGGATACTCGAATCTAAGGTAATGTTCTGAATTGTCAAAGCAGGGCTAGATTTTTTTTGATATTTTCTGTGATCTAATTCAGTTACTAGATAATGTCAGATATTTCTTCAGACCTTCCGGAACATACTGTGACATGTAATTTACTGTGTTAATAATATAGTTCCAGGAATCATTAGAGTACTTTAGAAGTCATATTCTGTTTATGACTGTATCACAGTGATTTTCCCCCCAAATTCTTTATTTAAATAACAAAGAATGAGGTTAAATGAACTTTCTCAACTTTGTGGCATTTTGTCCTCTTGCAGTTAGATCTAAAAATCACGTTTGCTGTTGCTCCTCATAGAGTAATTGAGAGCAACGTGTGCTGCAATCATCCTGGCAACCTAACACTGTGTCCACTTGCTCAAGCCCCAAAATAAGTCAGTTAACTAAACAGTTACAAGCACATAAATACACATGGACCATCATTTTTGTCTAATCAGCTTTTCCTATCATCTTATCCATATGGCACTAATCATCTTTTTCAACATTCATAGCTATCCCTTTGAATTTTGGTGGAATTTATATTTGAAAAATCAGTGAACGTATTGGACTGACTACAGATTTAATCGCAGCAGTGTATAGAAAAACTGTAAAAGGAGTGTTGGGTGGTATTGCTAAACAGATTTTCCAGTTTTATCTTGAGAACGTTTTGGTTTTTTTCATACTGTTAAAATTAGACTCATGTGCTAATCAAACCTTCTGATCAACTTAATTTTACCAGAGTGATATAATTTACTCCCAAAACAAACTTTATTTCATGTATACCACAATTTATTTTAGTTGTCACTAAATATTGAAAATAAGTAAAGACCTCCATTTCTAATTTTTTTTTTTTTTGGTAGATTCTTTGGAAAATATGGGTATTCTAGAATGCGAACCAATTGGAATCAGTGTAGACCAGGATTTTTCAAGTTCAGCACCATTGACATTTTGGACCAGATAATTCTTTGTTTTGCAGTACTGCTGAGCATTATAGTATGTTTAGCAGCATCCTTGGACTCTACCACTGATGCCAGTACCAATCCTCCCACTCATCTACCCGCTGTTAGTTATTGACAACCCAGAATGTCTTCAGACATTGCACTGGGGCCTTGGGGAGCAAAATCACCCCTCACTGAGAACCACTGCTCAGCCTTGATTCCTGTCCTGCCTCTTCCTTCCATCTATCAGGAAGACCTATTGACCATACTGCCTATATATATTTTAAATATATTCTAAATTTCATTACTTTTCACCTCCTAGTTTCCACCCTATTTCAAGTTACCATTACCTTACTTTGGACTGTTGCAGTACCATTCTTGTTGATTTCTCTGATTCTACCCTTACATCTCTACAATTTACTTTTTAAGAAATTATGAAATTTTGTACAGAAAAATGGATGTTATATATGTAACAGTTCAAAAGTAACAAGTACTCATGTTTCCACTCTCCAGGAATATTCTCTAACGAATAGACCATTATCAGTACTTTTGAAACTCAAGGATACCTGTATCTGATTATATTACAATGCAGTCCTCCTATAACAGCTTGCTATTTTAAAAAAAACATAAATTAGATCATCTCACCTATATCAGTTGCACTTTAAATCCTATCGTAGAGTGGCCTCAGGGCTCCACAGGTTCAGGCTACTGTCTCTAAATGCTCCTCCTTCTCATTCCATTCTAGGTATTTGGCCAAGTTGCCATCCAAGATCTTACCTGCCTCTGAGACTTTGTACTTGTATTTGCTTCTGCCTGGTAGGCTCTTAAAGGCCTTCATATGTATGATTTGTCCTCCTTATGCAGGCCTCACTTCGGATGCTACCTCCTTAGATCATTCTTGATTACTGTGGTTATGCCATTCTACAGTCTGTCCCATTATGTTCTCTTTATAGCATTTATCTGAAATTCTCTGTGTTTACTTTTATTTTGTCTCCCATTATTAGAATGTAAACTTCTAATGAGCAGGGACCCTGTCTGTTTCCACCATTGACCAGTTCCCGGTACAGAGTCTTGGCACTCTAGATATTTGTTGAATGAATGAGTATTGGAAAAAAATCTACCCCTATGTTTTAGTTGGTTTTTTGACCTTGGGCAAGTGGCTTAGTCTGTGTCTCAGATTTCTCATCCAAATAATGGCCGTAACCTGCCTTGTCATCCTGAAATGAGGTATTTGCGTTCTTCAGAAATCATAAAACACTATGCAAATGGAAATTGATAATTCATCTAATGGTATTTCATGATAAGAAAAGGATAATCAATACATTCCACTTCTGTAAATGTTTTGTATTAAACAGCTATGTTCAAATCTTGGTTTTGGTAAAACTCGGGATCCTGCAAAAACAACCAAATTGTTGGAAGGCCATAGCCAGTGACTTTCTTATGCGAAATATGCATTCTGAGTTCACTTAATCTTCTCAAAGCCATTTGTACTTTGCTGGTTACTCTAGCTAATTTTCTCATAACTGATGAAATCAGACTTTTCTTGACTAAATGTATTCCCGATTGCGATGTAAATCCTCTTAAAAGTGGATATGTCATAGCTAATAGTCTAAATTTTGTTTATTGTGCCTTGCGAGGTAAATTATATCTTACCGTCACACTCTAATTCAGAAATTGTAGAATCAATTATTAGAACTTCGGCAATAGCCTAAAAAATAAAATTTAATTCCATTAATATTAAAAAATTAACTTCTGAAAGATATTCTATATGTCATCCTCAGGATGAAGCAAAAGTCAGTGTTTTGGGGCTTATAAAAGTCTAGTAGGGGCCAGGTATAGTGGCTTATGCCTGTAATCCTAGTACTTTGGGACACCAAGGTAGGAGACTCCCTTGAGGCCAGGAGTTGAAGACCAGCCTGGCCAAGAGCAAGAAACTGTCTCTACAAAAAATAGAAAAATTAGCCAGGCATAGTGGCGCATACTGTAGCCAGCTACTTGGGAGGCTGAGGCAGGAGGATCACTTGAGCCCAGGAGTTTGAGGTTGCAGTGTGCTATAATGGCACCATTGCACTCCAGCCTGGGTGACAGAATAAGACCCTGTCTCTTTAAAAAAAAAAAAAAAAGGGTCTAGTAGGGAGCATCTAGATTTGCCAAATGACAGAATGAAAAGATTAATAAAGATAATTAAAGGTAGATTATTAAACATTTTGGCAAGATTCTTCCTTTTACCTTCTGATTTACTGGTTACCAAATTAACATTGATTCTTTCTTAGCATAACTTTTCATTGTTGGAATTACTAAATCTGTGAAATATCGGCAGATTCTTATTTTTAGCTAATGGAGAAAACTATAGACCATTATGTTGTGGAGTTTTTTTTTTGTTTTTTGTTTTTTTTTTTTTGTGGAGACAGGGTCTTGCTCTGTTGCCTGGACTAGAATGCAGTGACATTGTTACAGCTTACTGCAACCTCAAACTCCTGAGCTCAAGTGATTCTGCCTCAGCCTCCTGAGTAGCTGGGACTATAGGCACGAGCCACCATGCCTGGTTAATTTTTTTTTGCTTCTATTTTTAGTTGACTGGCTAATTTTTTTTTCTATTTTTTGTAGAGACGGGGTCTTGCTCTTGCTCAGGGTAGTCTTGAAATCCTGACCTCAAGCCATCCTCCCGCTTTGGCCTCCCAGAGTGCTAGGATTACAGGTGTGAGCCACCACACCCAGCCTTGAACAGGCATTTTAGTGTGGCAAAACTGTACATCCTTTTCCTCACTTTATACTCGTCACCTACCTCCTAATAATTCCTAGCCAGAGACCCTTATAACTTTAAGCTGTGCTATCGTTTAAACCAGGTCTGTGTTTTTTCAGTGCACAGTCATAATTATGAGATACAGGTTAGATAGGAGGAGGAAAGCAGCAACTTCAAATTAAAGTGATGGTCCAGGATGTTGCTAGGATATTTGATTATTAGGTGAGTGATTGATCTTGATGACTTTTACCTCCCTTCAGTTGAGTTTCTAGGATTCTATTTCAGACTAAGATACAAGTGGAACAAGTAGATATTTGCATTTTCAAGGACAAAGTTGTTAAATGTAATTTTGGAACATTGTGTAAAATAACGGTTTGACCAGTGTCTGAAAGTTGAAGCAACCCAATGTAGTGGAAAAGACTGGACCTGGTTCCAGAGGATCTAGATTCAAGTCTGACCTGTGTGCCCTTTGGTAAGTCACAATTCTCTTTTTCACCAGCATACCAAAAAGAGGGCAATTTAATCTGTTATTGAAAAGTAGCCAATCATTAAAAGATAATAAAGATTTTTGTGTTTTACAGTGTTTTTTGTTTCCCTTTCAGAAGTTGCCATAGTGTCATCTCACCCTGAGTTACCAGAAATTTCTTCTTTGATTTGGATGTCAAATTTGATAGTGTTTGCTAATCGAAGGGCTGTTAGAGGACTGAAGAATAGTAGAGTATTGCTCTTGACCATTGATTTACCCTAAAGCCAGCCTTTTACCATCCTTGCCATTTCTCCTATTCATAGAGCCCCTGGACCTTCGCACATATCTTTCTCTGTGAGGAACGTATTTCTGACCTGTTCCATTTTACTGTTGCCTGGTAATTCCCTATTTTTTCTAGAAAGCATGTCTAGAACTCTAATTTAAGAGATTCCTGTTTGTTCTCTTGTACCATATCATGATAATTATACCATAATATCACTTATTGTTTATTTGGAATTTCCACTAGATTGTAAGGTCCATGACAGTAAGGGCTATGTCTTTGTCTTCACTGGGTAGCATACTGAAACAGCAATAGCTAATATTTAATAATAGCTAATGCTATATCATGGGCACTGTTCTAAGTGCTTTACATGTATTCATTTATTCTCATAACAGGCTTTATGAGACAGGAGCTATTAATATGTCTTTTGCTGGGGTACAGATATGTTAATTAACTTGCTCAGGGTCACATGTTAGTGTTAGAGCTGTGATTTGAACTCACGGAGCCTGACTTGAAAGGATGGAATTGTCTGCAAAAAGACAGGTAATGAAATGTATCTCTTTGTAATTTATAGGGTATGGTTGACAATTTAGTGTTTTTTATTTGAATTTTTAAAATACTTCCATTAGTTTTTTTTTTTTTTTTGAGACAGAGTCTCACTCTCTTGCCCGGGCTAGAGTGCTGTGGCGTCAGCCTAGCTCACAGCAACCTCAAACTCCTGGGCTCAAGCAATCCTACTGTCTCAGCCTCCCAAGTAGCTGGGACTACAGGCATGAGCCACCATGCCCGGCTAATTTTTTCTCTATATATTTTTAGCTGTCCAATTAATTTCTTTCTATTTTTGGTAGAGACGGGGTCTCGCTCTTGCTCAGGCTGGTCTCGAACTCCTGAGCTCAGAACAATCCGCCCGCCTCGGCCTCCCAGGATGCTAGGATTACAGGCGTGAGCCACTGCGCCCGGCCTTAGTTCCTGTTTTTATCTGAATGTATTTTCGTGCTCCTGGAAGTGTTTTCTGTTTCCGATTCCTTCTAACTTACATGTTCTCTCCTGGAAACTCTGCTATATAAGCAATAGGCCTACCATAGTTATTACCTTTCTGTCCCTTAACTCAGTTGCTTGGTTCCACCCAGAGCTGATTGCTTTGTTCGTGTGTATACCCTTTATTTTTAATTCTCATTCTTGGTCATCTGTTAATATTTTTTGAAGAGGGTATAAACTGTCCCAGTGCATAGTGGCATTGTGACAACATAGCACTGTAGTTAGACCTCTTAATAAAATAATAGATTTAATGTCTTAACCTCTAATAGAATACTCAATTTTAATAACTCTGTAGAATTGCATTTGTACAAATGTAAGTCAGTGCATGGGTATGTCGTCATATACCAGTAGGAGCCCAATAAAGGACTTAAATTCTTCAAAAGTTTATAACTTATCTGGAATCCCAAAGCCCAATGACAACTGTTGGTCCCCGGTAATTGTTACACATCTGCCATTCAGCTGTCATTTGGGATAAATGAGAAGGGCTTCATTTTGAACTGAAAATCCTCTGGCTTCTTTTAGATCTTAGGCATCACTGTAAATCAGTTTGTTTTATATATGGTTTATGGATATTGTGTGTGTGTGTGTGTACTCTTTTTGTCAGGTTTTTAAATCAAAGTCGTTTTAACCTTATAAAATGACTTGGGAAACCTTAATTGTTCCTAGAAGGATTAATAACTCTCACATATAAAATTCTTGGCTTGGTGCCTCTCTGTTACTTAGGTTGTTTTACTTTAAAAATTCTTCCAGTTGATCTAGTCTGCTTTGCTATCACTTCTTGAGAATTGATTTTTTATGACATTTTCTTACAAAAGCATATGTTTCACTTGTTAGCGTATACTTTGTAGAATAATGTTATTCTGTATCCAATTAAATCTTCTTTCTCACTGCTAATGTGTATTATTGCCCTTTTCTTCATTAGATTTCCCATAGGCTTATATGCTTTTTCACTGCCTTCAGAAAGCTAATTACTCATCAAAATTGTTCATGCTTTTTGCTTTCAGTTTCATTAAATTCTACTTTTTTCTGTTAATTATTCCTAGCTTGTTTGGTTGCTTTTTAATTAATGCTGTACTATTTCCTCTTGAATAGGGTTTTTGGCATGATCCAAAAACTTCGGTAGTAGTACTGCACATTCCTAAATGTTACAGTGTCAAAAACTGGTCAGGTTAATACCCAAGGATTCTTATACCACTAATGGTAGTTTAAAATTGCTGAATAACCTTTTTAGAAGACAATTTGTCCATTTTCATCAGTTAAGTTTGCATTCACTTTAACCCAACAAACCCACATCTTAGGAGACTAGTTATATACGTGGTGGTACATATATTTAGCAGAAAAGTATGTTAGCCATTCAAAATGAATGGAAATAGTTGGGAGATTATATGGTATGACAGCTGGGAGAAAAAAGTAAAATATGTTACAGTATAACCTTGTTGATGCAAAAATATACCCATAAAAATCTTGAAGTGTAGTCACTAAATTCTTAATAGTGATTAATCTCTGATGAAGCAGTATTAGGATCTTTCATAGTAAGCACAAGGGTTTGTTATATGTCATTGAGTATGTATTTTTTAAAGCCTTTGATGTCTCCTGAGGAATTGCTCAGTTTCCTGTATTTTCTCATCTTTTTTTAGCTACTGAAGTGGTGACTGTGTTTGTATTTCAAGAACCATCACTGCTGTCTTCACTCCAGGACAATGGATTGACAGATGTCATGCTGCATGCTCTGCTTATCAAAGATGTGAGTCCCTTCTGCTGCTCTGTAGAGCATGCTCTTTGCATGGCCCTCCCCCCAACACATACACGATGAGTACTTGAAAAGCAGTCTTATGACATGAAAATCGCGTCTCTTGTGTATGTAGTATTGAATCTAATTGGCACCTGGTAGTCAAAATTCCTTCTATCTCAGCATGATGCCCCTGGCCTGGTTTTCCTAGCATTGTCTTATAGTTGTTTTCAAGCTCGCTTTGTCTTCTGTATAGGTTCCTGCTACCCGTGAAGTTCTCGGCTCCCTCCCAAATGTATTCAGTGCACTCTGCTTGAATGCCCGAGGTCTTCAGTCTTTTGTACAATGTCAGCCTTTTGAACGTCTCTTCAAAGTTCTTCTGTCTCCAGATTACCTCCCAGCCATGCGAAGGAGAAGGAGTTCTGATCCCCTTGGTAAGTCACTAGGGTTTCTTTTATAATAGCAAACTGGTTCAGTTGGCAAGAAAACCTTTCCTTGACCTCACATCGTTTCTTTGGTTAGGTGTACAAAGCTTAAAGGGAATTACCACCGTACATTCTATTGCAGGTAGAAAGGAATACCTAATCCTTAGCTTCTCTACTGATGATATTTCCATGCTTCTCAACAGTTGACTGTTGTACTGTCATGGTACTGGCTTAAAAAAACAGGTATTAGGGAGCAGTGGTAGATTTCCAGATCCACCATCTAGTCAGCAGCAATGAGAAATATGGAGTCCTGAGGTGTTGGTCCTGGTAATCTGATGTTCTAATATCTGAGTCCCTAAGATAGTCACAAATGAAGAGATTCCTTCTCAGTGAACTTGAGACCAGATCATTAAGGAATTACTAGCAAGAAGGTGGGGCTCCGCAAAGATTCCAGTTTTCAAAAATGTGCTTTGTAGCCACCACTGCAGCATTCTAGCCACTGTCGTTTTTCACTGGGGCAGCCAAGAGGGTTAATGGTTTATGCTGCTTGTCTTCCTTCTATGCAATATTAGTTCAGAACTCGACAGTAGAGAGTGCCAGGGTAGGGTACAGCACACGTGTAGTTACTTTTAAATGTGTTCACTAGACTGATTCCTTCTTCCTCCCTAGTGATTTCGGGGATGGGGACTGGTGTGAATTCGTTGGAGAAATTATGGCATTAGAACATCACGACCACCAGCTAAATTTCTTTTTTCCACCTTACATTGACACAGAAAAGAACACAAGCTCTATTTTCTTCAGTGTAACAGTTGATTTTTTGCTTTAAGGGGATACTGCATCCAACCTGGGGAGTGCTGTCGATGAGCTCATGAGACATCAGCCCACCCTCAAAACAGATGCAACGACTGCTATCATTAAGGTAGAAAGTGATAATAAGGCTGTGACCATGGGCATGAGATAGCAGTGAAGGGGAAGTTTTTAGAAAAGGTTTGGCCTACTGGAGTTCATTTGGATTCTCAGACTATTCCTTATAAGAACATTATGTCTGCTTCATTTTCTCCATGTCCTTGGGTTGGTATTTTGAAAAAAAAATTGAAAAAGTCATTTTAGTTCATCATAGAAATCTCTATGAATTTCAGCTTTTCCAGATTGAGAATTGTTTTCCTTATAAAAACAATTTCTCTGTTTAATGTAAACCTCTACACATTGCTTTCTTATATGTGTTATTAACAAGCAGACGAGGCTTAGCTTCTGTTTGTAAAAGCATATTCCCCCTTCTAGTCTTTGTTTCTTGATCCCCACCACTACTACCACCACATTTGTTAGCCCTACCAGTTGCCTTTTAGGATAATTGAAACTGGTATCCAAGTTCCTGGTGTTTGGTGAATTAGGACAGGGAGTCAGATCAGTCAGTCACTTAAACAGCCATACTGACCCTGAACAAATTGTTTAACTTTGCAGAACGTCTTTTCCTTTGTATATAAAATAGAGTTGATGACTCAGGAATGATATATATAACATATAAAGTGTTTTGGCACATATATAGCACATAGAAAATGCTTCCAAAATGTTAGTCATCCCCCCATTCCTTATTTATTAGTAAGTAATCTTATTTCCTGTGCCTTTCAGTTACTTGAAGAAATCTGTAATCTTGGAAGAGACCCTAAATACATCTGTCAGAAGCCATCAATCCAGAAAGCAGATGGCACTGCCACTGCTCCTCCCCCAAGATCTAACCATGCAGCAGAAGAAGCCTCTAGTGAGGATGAGGAGGAAGAGGAAGTACAGGCCATGCAGAGCTTTAATTCTACCCAGCAGAGCTTTAATTCTACCCAGCAGAGTGAAACTGAGTCTAATCAGCAGTAAGTGTTTATGAGACAGGTTCTCTAGCCTTGTGATCTTGGGCATGTTACTACCTCTCTAAGTCTTAGTGTCACTTTCATCTCTGACAAGTGAGAGAGTTGTATTAGATCATTTTAAGGTTCTTTCTGACCCTAAAAGTATGTAGCTTTTCTTTACTTTGACCCTTATGTATCATTTGTGCTTTGGTATTTAATTGTATAGGTTGCCTCAAGAAGCTATCTTTCTTAAAAGATATTGATGAAATTGAATCATAATTCACTCTATCAAGTTAATGAGCTTCATTTTCCCCTTGTTGATTTGATATTCCACATCATTGACTGCTTGACTGTTTCAAACACATATGAAACACGTTACACTTTTGAAACCTATTTCCTAAGAAGTCCTTAAGAGGTGTGGGGATTCATTGCTGCTGGTTTTTTGTTTTCATTCATTTGGCTACTATCTATTCATTTCAGATAAATTAAAAAGAAGGTTTTGGAATGTACTATATGATTGTAACCTGGCATTGTAGATTTTCCTTCTCATTTGTATTTATTTAAGGTTTGTTCTACATAAGAATTGACTACCCGGATTGGGAGTGAGCAGATTGCTTAAAGGCCACTGACTGGTAGTGGATAGTTCGTGAGGCTCTTTGAGCTTATGATATTCACACACGGGATGAACTGTAACTCTAGCCATAACTTTAAATGACTTTCATGCTGGAAGTGGGAGTGAGGCTTCTGGACAGTCATACATTCAGTCACTTAATAAATGTTCCTCTGGTGTGTAAATAAGTAGTTCTGAGAAAAGCATGGGCATTTTAGAATATGAATGGATTTGAACTGGTCCTGAAGGATGGCTTAGGACTTAAGAGAATATTAGGGTGGAGTAGACAACAGGGCCAAAGGCCTAGAATCCAAAACTGGTATGTCCTCTTGGAACTCTAGATAGTAATGAGCCTGTGGGTATCAGAAGAGAGACATTATCTACTAAGTGCATTGCTTTATTAAGCAGATATCTTACTCTGTCTGAGAAAGCAAACCTACCTTCATTCTACCAACATCTTCTGTTTTCTTTAAAATATTCTCTTTCTAGAAGAGGTGGACATCCTGGAAAACAGCAAGACTTTTTTTTGCAAAGGAGTCAGAAGCTTGGTGCTTCCTTTGCCACACCCTTGATTGTCAGTGACTCTGCTTGGGTGGGGTTCCTTATCCTGGCTACAGATAAGGAAAATATTTTTAAAACATGGGTGTTGGTGGTGACGGTGATTTTAAGTCATGCTGTGTATATCCATCTGCATATAGCTTCTCTACCTGAGCACCTTACAGATACCTTAGATCTAACATGTGCAGATATCAACCTGTCACAGTAAAAACATTTTGTCCACTGCCCTCATTTCTTTACTCTCCATGCCTTTCTTGGGATATCGTGTGTCACTGTCTTCTATCCGCAGTTATCCCCATTCCCACATCATCTTCTATTCTGCAAGGCCAGCTCAAATGTATCCTTCTTAAAGGAGCTTTTCCATTTACTTCCTATTGAGAAATCAATCTTGTGTTCTCCAGTTTTGTTAAAATTATTCATATATGCTTATGGTTTCCCTCACTAATCCATAAGCTCCTTAAGGACAGGGACATTCGCTCATTCAGTAATGTATCCCAACACTTTGTATATAGTAGGTAATCAGTTAGTGTTTATTTAATGGAATGCATAAAGAACATTAGGTTAAGGATTCCCTAAGTCTTAAATGCCAGAGAGCTGGGCCTAATGAAACATGAATTGAGAACGAAGAGAAAGTAGAAATCTATAACAACAGCATTAATACTCTACCTTTAATGATATTCAGATGTAACCAGCCATGGGTGGCTCACATCTGTAATCCCAGCACTTTGGGACGCCAAGGTGGGAGGCTCACTTAAGGCCAGGAGTTCAAGACCTGATATAGCTTCTAAGATGCAAAGGACTTTACATGGGTATTCATCACGACCTTGTTCACATAACACATCCAAGAGTCTCACAGACGTTGACACATACATGTACTTTTTCACTTCAGCATTCTTCAGAAGCCCATATTAGGTCACTAAGTGGGCTGGAAGAAAAAGCAGGAGAGTGTCTCAACTTAGGTTCATTTTGAAAGGCACAATGTGTTAAAAGGGAAGTTTCTTTTATCTCCTTATCCCAGGCAGTTGTTATGGGAGAGTTGTTGTATATTTTCCGCCAATATGGGGAAGAGGCTTGGAAAGATTTGGAATGTGTGTCACCCTTTGCCCCAAAAGTCTTGTGCATCCTCTCCCCCAAACCCAAAATTCTTCACTGGGACTCCCAAACAAATTTGTTTCCTATACCGTCATCTGTTTTCCAAAGCCTTACATACATACACAGAGAAGATTGATTTTTTTATCAATATATATTGAGGTAAGAGTCCCATATAGTAAACTGCAGAGTTTGAGTTTCCAATTTCTTCACCCCAAAATGAAGTAGCTACTGATCTTATTTCTATCAACATAGAATAATTGTGCTTATTCAAGAACATATATAAATAGAAGATCATATAAATGGAGTCTTATGTATACATCATATCGGATGTATGTACTTTCTTGTATCTGGCTTCTTTGCTTATTGTGTTTTGGAGATTCATCCATGTTGCATCTATCGGTAGCTTGTTACTTTTCATTGCTGTGTACTATTATATGAATATTGTACAGTGTTTATCCATTCTCCTGTTGATTCCAGGCTCAGACATTGCTCTTTTCCCTTGGTTTTTCTAAAACCAGCAGCTAGTATTTGAAAATGGTGTTTGTATATGATCTTGAGATACATGGTTTTATGCTGGAGATTGGAATGAGGAAATTTATGCACTATAGTTCACTCCAAGTACATGAGGTGTACCGTTCTATTAATACATTCAGAAGCATTCATCACAAGTACTTCTAAATACTTTTGTCTTCTTTCTTCTGCCTTCTAAATTGTTTGAACCCATAAAATCTGATATTGTCAGGGATGAATATTTTTGCCATTGAGTAACCAGGATTTGTAGTTGGCATCGTGGTTCGTTTTGTGATTGATTCCATTTAGTGTCCCTAGCTTACCATCCACCTCTGCTCAACTTAAAAGAAATGGATTATGTAAGTCCATGTGGCCTTTAGAACTTGAATAGCAATTGTCTGGGTTTTAAAAGCAATGAGTTCAGAGAATCAGTTGTCCCTGAAATGTGGCCCACCAAGAAGGCTCCTTTGCCAAAGTTGCTGTCTCCTCAAGAACTGGAAGAAACACCTGACTTACCTGCCCCACCCCACCCTCACCAAAAATAACCCTGGGATACACTATATTATGATGCAAAATTAGACTCCTCCTTTATGTCTTATTAGGAGCTCCCCCACCATAAACACACAGGTAAAATTAACCAGAGTAAAATTAAGTTTGGTAATGTGTATGTGTTTTGGGGAAGGGAGAAAGAAAGTTTTTAATTGGACAGTTATGGTAAATTACTTCATTCATCGTGGGAGTGTAGTCTTTTATTGTTTCAAAGATGCCATGGGCCAGAGTTTCAAATAAGATTAAGATTAGAATGCCTTTTCTTGAAACCAGTTGGTGGGTGGAGTTCTGTTGGAAAGAGTTGATCATTTTTAGTATTCCTACATATGGCTTCTTGGGCCTGGAAGCCAAAGAGAAGGATAGGGAGAAAATTGGTTACTGAACAAATTTGTTCCTGGAGTTATATTAAGAACCAATGTTAGTTTTCTTTCCTGTTACTCTCCCAAATTTCCATCTAACAAATGAAGGAAGTGTCTAGGTCCCATTTTATTATATTACATAGGCTTTTTACCATTTCTGCAAAGAAACAGGTGTCTCACTGGGCTGGAGCTACACCTGTGCTCCGTAGCTGTAGCGATGTGTCTCTAGGTACTTTCCAAGGAGGTGAGGCCAAGCTGGGATGCATAATTGGTATAAGTAACAGGGAATGCTACAGTGGTTCTGAAGAAGAACTTTATAGTCAAGGAAGGGTTTGTGGTCTTCTCGTAGAATCATTTTAATCTTGGCTTATAGGTCTACTCCCTTTGTAGAAAGTTATTACCTACTTTTTCATTAAGGATGTTCACAACATCCTATCCAAACCCTACCTCTGGATATTTTTTATCACTGTTGCCATTCATGATGCCTCTCTACTCTGTCTATCCTAGGTTTTACTGCCAAACATTCTTGTGCCTGGCAAATCTTTATGCACATTTGTCTTGCTCGGAGATGAGAACTGTTAACTTCTTGCCAACTTTCTTGCCTTCTCTTTCCCTACCTCTCACTTCTGTCTCTGCCCCTTCCCTTCCATTCCTTCTTCCCAAATCTGTTTGAAGGGCCTTATATCCAAACTGTTCCATTTTCTATTTAAGATTTATTCTTTCCTGGAATTTATCTTAGAGATATATTTTGTTTTGTTTCAATATACTGTGTGGGATTTTTCCCCCCTCTGTGCTTTGTTGCAAAAGCCATGATGTAGCCATTGAGCACTGAGCCACATTTTCTGTGGCTATGGCATTTTGCAGCCTTCTCATCTGCAGTGCAGCATTGAAGCAACTGAAAAGGCAGAAGACCTGATCAGTTTTTGGATAGTTTGGGAACTGTCATGCTGCAAGGTAGATTGTTAGGAGAGGAGGCCTTGAGTGTTGGCTTTATCTAAGTATGGATTTTTGAACAAAATTAAATTCCATTTCTTACTTTCTATAACTTTAAACCTGATGCAAGAACATGGTAGTATGTTAATGTGTTTGTCTAGCCCCTTTCTTTATGCAAGTGTTTCAGTAATCTTTTAATTGAACTTATTTTTAATATATTCATATGGATGAATTCCTCCAACAGCAGTTTGTCTAAGATAGGATAATTTCTTTTGTGATAGATACAAATGCTGAGTTTTTAAAGGCTTGGGTTTCCCCTTTATACTCTAAACCCTGTTCTCTTTTTCCCTCCACTGTGGTGTATGCATCTAAAGACTCATATACTAAAGACTATGAGCCTAAGTTAGAAAAAGGCCTCGAATTTCATACTGTGTCCCTTTCCTCACTTTGTTCTCTTGCACTGGTATTGTGAATTTCTGTGTAACTCACTCTTTTCTCCCTTAACAGGGTTGTTGGTACAGAGGAACGTATTCCTATTCCCCTCATGGATTACATCCTTAATGTGGTAAGATTCATCGTAGGGCAAACTGAGTAAAGGTGTGTGCTTTTCTGGAAAATATGTGGGGTTATCAAAGAGTCCAGTAATTTCCGTATGTATTTTCACTGTAACCCTTAAAGTGTGAAGGGGAAAGATGTGCAAACCTTTTGTTTTTGTTCTGTTAGACTGGTTTGCCAAAGAATAGTTAGCATGCCCCCCCTCCTTTTTAGTCCCAGTTTTCTGTTCATTTATTACCATTCCCCATCGGAATCCAAACAAAGTGGGCTTTGTTATACCCGTCTAGTACAGTTTGAGCACTCTAAATCTGAAATGCTCCAAAATTCGAACCTTTTTGAGTGCTGACATGACACTCGATGGAAATGCTCAGCGTAGTGTTTCAGATTTTCAGATTTGGGATGTTTAACCTATACTGTAAATGCAAATATTCCAAAACCTGAAAAAATCCAAAACACTTCTGGTCTCCAAACATTTTGGATAAGGGATATTCAACTTGTGTTATGTTTTCCGAGTGTGTCCAAACATACATTTTTTTCCCATTACTTTACCTTTTTCCCGATTAACTTCTCTCTCTCCCTCACTCTCTCGCTCTCTTTCTCCCCCTCTTTTTTTTTAATCAGTGTGACCTTTTCTTCTTTTAACTTCCTGAATATCTAACAGGAAATAGTAAAGAATTTAAATTTTCCCAGAACTGTTTACCAATAAGGGAAAGCCCTCTAAACATTTGTTCTAGTCTATTAAGCACTCCCAAGACTTCCAGAGATGGTTTCTCTTGTACCTATGTATATGTTGCCCACATTTTACTTTCTTATTCTTTAAAAAATGCTTTTTGAGGGGAACAAGCAAACTTATCTGGAGTTCCAGGTTTCATTTGAATTTATAAGCACATTTGCAGAAAATTATCCATGATATTTGCCTTCAGGAGAGAGGTGGCATATTATCTTTCAAGGAGCACTAAGTTAGCAAATTAAAAGATTAGACCTGATTCTTCCACTAATTCATAGTGTTGCCCCTAAGCAGGTCACTTAACTTCTCTGTTATCTCAAATTATCTAATTCTTCTTGTAGTTGAAAAGGTAGATTGGGAAGAAGTTGTAATAATTATCCTTTATTTCCTGAATGTTTTAGGGTTCATATCATACATCTAGCCCTGTGTACCTGAGGTTTTAGTATTGTACAAAATACTGATAGCATGACTATAAGGCTATCCCTGTCCTTACTCCAAGCTGGCCTTTTAGTTCCAAGTGTCAGGCTCTAACTTTTAAAAAATTTTTATTACCTAGATGAAATTTGTGGAATCTATTCTGAGCAACAATACAACAGATGACCACTGCCAGGAATTTGTGAATCAGAAAGGACTCTTGCCTTTGGTTACCATTTTGGGTCTTCCCAATCTGCCCATTGACTTTCCCACATCTGCTGCCTGTCAGGCTGTTGCAGGTGTCTGCAAATCCATATTGGTAAGAAGCATCTGGCCAAATATTTTCATTTCTTTTTAGAAATCAATCTTGTGATACTTCTGTATATATGTTTTTACTGTGGTCTCCCTTCAATTAAAAAATAATAAATTTGTGTTCTACAAGTGAATTTTTGACTAATATATAGTGTGCCATGTTATTTCTCATTGAAAAATCAAAGTATTTTTTCTTTGTTCCAGAGTTTGGTGTGTAGTTCTAACATGTTTGAATTTATTGGAGGGGAAAGTGTATCTCTAAGGAAGCTTTATAGCTGGGTTTTATTAATGTGTTATCCTTCTTTGTTACAGATGATTTTTATCACATTCTGGTATGTTTAGCCTTGTACGTTTTCCCTTTTTCAAGTTTGGTAGTCGTGTATTTTTTTTTTTTTTTTTGCTTTTTTTATTTGATAGTCATGTATTTTTTTGTTTGTTTGTTTTGAGACAGAGTCTCACTCTCTTGCCTGGGCTAGCGTGCCGTGGCATCAGCCTAGCTCACAGTAACCTCAAACTCCTGGGCTCAAGCGATCCTCCTGCCTCAGCCTCCCGAGTAGCTGGGACTACAGGCACATGCCACCGTGCCCGGCTAATTTTTTCTATTTTTAATTGTTTGGCTAATTTCTTTCTGTTTATACTAGAGACGGGGTCTTACTCTTGCTCAGGCTGGTCTTGAACTCCTGAGCTCAAGCAATCCTCCCGCCTCAGCCTCCCAGAGTGGTAGGATTACAGGCTTGAGCCACCGTGCCCGGCCAATAGGTCATGTATTTTAAGCATAATTGACTTATAGTTCATTGCCCAAATTTTGCCAGAAATGAAGCTCCTTTATTTGTTTTATTTTTCATAGTGGTAAACTACATAGAACATGAAATTTACCATCTTAACCATTTTGAAGTGTACAGTTCCGTAGTGTTAAGTGTATTCACATTGTTGTGTCACCAATCTCCAGAACTCTTTCCATCTTGCAAAAGTGAAACTCTACCCACTAAACAAATAAATACTCTTTCTTCATCCTCCCCTTCCCCACAGCCCTTGGCAACTACCATTCTACTTTTTGTCTCTAAATTTGACTGCGCTAGGTACCTCATACAGGTGGAATCATATCAGTATTTGTCTTTTTGGGACTGGCTTATTTTACTTAGCATAATGTCCTCAAGGATCATCCATTTTATGGCATATGTCAGAATTTCCTTCATTTTTAAGGCTGAATAATATTTCCTTGTATGTATATACCATATTTTGTTTATTCATTCATCTGTCAGTGTACACACTTGGGTTGCTTCTACCTTTTGGCTGTTGCGAATAATGCTGCTATATGAATATTAGTTACAAATATCTATTCAAGACCCTACTTTCAGTTCTTTTGGATGTATCCCCAGAAATGGAATAATTAGATTATATGCTAATTCTTTTTAAGTTTTTTGAGGAACCACCATACTGTTTCCCACAGCAGCTCTACCATTTTACATTCCCACCCACAATGCTCAAGGATTGTAATTCTCTGCATACATCCTCATCAACACTATTTTTGATAATAGCCATCCTGTTGGGTTATGAAGTGGTATCTCATTTTGGTTTTGACTTACATTTCCCTAGTGATTAGTGGTGTTGATCATCTTTTCATGTCCTTGTTGGCCATATATTAAATATATATCTTTGGAGAAATGTCTGTTGAAGTCCTTTGCTCTTTTTTAATCAGACTGTTCTGTTGTTGTTAAGTTGTAGGCCTTCTTTCTGAATTCTGGATATTAATTCCTTAACAGATACGTGACTTGCAGATATTTTCCCCATTCTGTGAGTTGCCTTTTCACATTGATGTTATTCTTTGACACGCAACAGTTTTTAATTTTGATGAATTCGAGTTTATCTTCTTTGGCTTCTGGTGCCCAAGCTTTTGGTATCATATCCAAGAAGTCATTGCCAAATCCAGTGTCATGCAGCTTTCCCCCTATGGTTTCTTCTAGGGGTTTTGAAGTTCAGCTCTTACCTTTAGGTCTTTGATCCATTTTGAATTAGTTTTCTATATGGTGTAAGGTAAGGTCCATATAGACCCTTATTTCTGGGTGCTTTATTCCATTGGTCTTTTATGTCTGTCTTTATTCTAGTATCACAGTTTTGATCACTGTAACTTTGTAATAAGGTTAGAAATCAAGAAGTGTGAGGTGTCCAAATTTTTTTATAAGATTATTTTGGCTTACTTGGGGTCACTTGAGATTCCACGTGAATTTTAGGAGGGATTTTCCTATTTCAGGGTGGGGCGGATGCCATTAGGATTTTGATGGTGATTACATAAAATCTATGAAACTCCTTTATTAGCTGGGTTGTGCAGTGATAAGTAATTTCTGCTAAAAATCAGAAATCCAGTCACTTACAGACTTGGAAAGATCCATAATTGTGACATAACTTCATTTTATGTTTTGTTTTGATTTACTCTTTGCAAATATTGAATTGAGTACTCTTCATAAGAGAGAAAGGGGAAAGGACTGATCATCTTTATCCTACATCTACTATGCAAGGATAGATAGATTTATTTAAAGCCATAAGAGAGCACATACATAATTTCTCCTATTTTTGCATGGCAAGCGATGGTATTTTACTGTTAGATTTTTCTCCAGACTGGAAATCACAAGGGTCACATAATTTTGGGGTTGTCTAATAAAGCAAAAGAAAGTGCCTAACTGATGCCTATACCCAGAAACATCTCTCTTCTTTTAGGTAAAAAAGAACATTATAATAGTGATTCATTTCCATGCTTGGAACCTTGCCTAACATTGCTCCCTGATGAGCAAAATTTGGAATTAATATTACAGTATATTGTCTTTGCTATAACAGTATTCCAGTTTGGCCATCATAAGTATGGTTGACTCACTAAGTTTGAAAGTAGTGTGTTGCTCTGGAAAGATGTTTGAGGTATGAGGTATACCTGGGTTCATATTTCAGCTCCACCATTTACCAGGTGAGAGACCATGGGCATATCTGAAATTTGGGAGACTTCATTTAATAGTCACTTCAATTGTGACTATTAAGGACATGATGCATATGGAGTTGATTACATATTAATACTTTAATTATTCTTCTTGTTTCAGACACTATCACATGAACCTAAAGTCCTTCAGGAGGGTCTCCTTCAGTTGGACTCCATCCTCTCGTCCTTGGAGCCTTTACACCGCCCCATTGAATCCCCTGGGGGCTCGGTGTTATTGCGAGAACTGGCTTGTGCTGGCAATGTTGCTGATGCTACTCTTTCAGCTCAGGCCACACCTCTACTTCATGCACTCACTGCTGCCCACGCCTACATCATGATGTTTGTTCATACTTGCAGAGTTGGGCAGGTAAAAATAATGTGAACATGTTGGTTTAAAGCCAGTGAAATACCTAGGGCATACGCTTGGCAGGTTGCCGTGCTTAGAAGCAGATCTGCCTGGGGTAGCAGCTGAAATAACAGATTTAGGATGAGATTTTTTGACAGTGTTTACCTTTTTGGTGGGTGATTTAGGTTTGTGCTTCTAAGTTGCTATGTACTTTCACTCTCCCTTAGATTTTTTCTATTAGAAGTTGGATGACCATGTAATTTATCATGTGAGCTGGAACTTTTTTTTTTTGAGCTGAAACTTTAGGAGAGTGAAAGAGGTTATTATAAATAATTACCAGGCATTAATTGATCTGTACCATCTGTTGTATGGGCCAACTGGCATACATGGTCACCCTTTTTTAACAGGCAAACCTCTATCAGGTACTCATCTGACCTTATTGCTTTCTATTCTTTGTACGAATGCGTGTAGCCTGGTTATAGGATGGTGTGGAACATTTCACCATAGAACATTTAAATCTGTAGTAATTAACAGATTACTAAATATTTCCTGTGTATCAAACCTATGCCTGCAGTCCATAATCTCTAGTTCCAGAAAAGGCATTTTTGTGTATGTGCTCAAAATTTTACTCCCTTTATTGTGCAGATAATTGATTCTAAAGATTAATGTTGTAACAGCTCAATAGCCCTGCTTTATGCAATTGAGCAGGAGTGTATATTCTCTGCCACCTATGGATCAATCAAATTAGAAATCAAAAAGCACATTTATAAGCTGTTTAGAAAATTAAATTATATAACAAAAGTTTAGGGGTTAGGGATTTATTTTTATGACTTACCTTTTCTTTGTTAAATGAAATAAAATGAAAATTAAATATTCAAGGAATTAAATAAATCCAAGTATTTATTGAAATAAAGAAATTGGAGGGAAATAAAGCCCCCCACTACCAAGGAAAAATTTAAAAGTAGTTAATGAATCTATAAACCTGTTTCTTTGATTCAAAAAAGGTTGCCTGTGATGTTTATCTTTCACTTTAAAAAAAGCAATCAGAAGAAATGAGAAGGGATGTTAGAGATAGTCTGTAAATATTGTAAGAGGATACCTTGTGGAACTGTGGTCTTAAATGTGGAAATTTTGATGAAGGAGACAACTCTGTGAGAATAGAAATATAGGAAAAATAGAATCCCTTATTCTTGTAAAACAGCTGAAAGTTGATTTTGAATATAATTATTCACAGAACATCCTAAAGGTGAAATTCTTTCTGCTTTGGTTGCAGAGTGAAATCCGTTCCATCTCCGTAAACCAGTGGGGCTCTCAGTTGGGTCTGAGTGTTCTGAGCAAGCTGAGCCAGTTATACTGTTCCCTGGTGTGGGAAAGCACTGTCCTCCTCTCTCTGTGTACCCCGAACAGGTAAGAGAATTGTCATCTCTTTTATTACTCTGTTAGCTTTTCTGACAGAGAAACTAAGCTCAGTGAATCTGAAGGATTGGTTTGATAGGGGATGGGAGGATATAGTAAATAACTCAGAGGCTTCCTTGTCCTTCCCACTTAACCAGTCTAGGGACTTGCTGACAAATTGTAGTATCTTGTGCATCTTTGGTTTCGATACCCCAATTATGCTATGTTGGTTGGCATGGTAGGTGTTTAAAATTTGGTCCTACTGTTAGCCAGATATTTAAAAATTGAGTTAGAAACCTTGTGGGGTGCTACCTCGGGAATTGCAGGTGTTTTATTCTATTCAGGTTAACCTTTAGGAGGAATAGTGTCAGCCAAGCAAGTTAGAGACCATGCACAATATAAGAGGTGAACTGTCAGTGTTTTTTTTGTTTCTTTGTTTGTCATCCCCCGCCTCACTATTTCTCTTGTTGCAGCCTACCATCTGGGTGTGAATTTGGCCAGGCGGATATGCAGAAACTGGTTCCAAAGGATGAGAAGGCAGGTACGACCCAGGGCGCAAAAAGATCAGGTAACTCCAAGAAACTAAAATCCTAGTCATTAATTCTCTTAAGTTCTGTTCCTTTGTCTTTACAGGTTTATTGTGAAATTTTAGTTAGTTTTGTCATCCATAGTCCTCAGTTTAAATCCTCTCACTGATTTGTAATTACTTTTTATTATTAAAATTAAACTATTTTTAGTCATTTTCTCCGTAAAAACATACACATGATAAAAAATTAAAAAATATAGTAGAAAGAAGAATCACCCATATTTCTACCACCACCTCCTCCCCCACCAAAATAACCATTTTGGGAGTGTCTGCATAATCTTTTTTTCTCAGAGTGTATTTCTGATTGTCTTAGATAAAACATTTCATAGATCTCTTTTTTCACTTACATACCAATGGTACATGAATTAACCATTCCCTGTTTGCTAATGTACTATTTTTAAAAATAAACATCTTTTGTGTAGTTTTCTGCAAATGTAAAATTGATTCCTAGAAATCACTGTATCAAAAGATATGGTAGGATTTTACTTTTTGATGTAAAAATCTCAATTTTTTTTTTTTTTTTTTTTTTTGAGACAGAGTCTCACTTTGTTGCCCTGGCTAGAGTGAGTGCCCTGGCGTAAGCCTAGCTCACAGCAACCTCACACTCCTGGGCTCAAGCGATCCTACTGCCTCAGCCTCCCAAGTAGCTGGGACTACAGGCATGCACCACCATGCCTGGCTAATTTTTTTTTCTATGTATTTTTAGCTGTCCAATTAATTTCTTTCTATTTTTGGTAGAGACAGGGTCTCGCTCTTGCTCAGGCTGGTCTCGAACTCCTGAGCTCAAACAATCCACCCGCCTCGGCCTCCCAGAGTGCTAGGATGACAGGCGTGAGCCACCGCGCCTGGCCTAAAATCTCAATTTTTATGTTGACTACATATTGAAATAATTTTGATTATGTTGTCTTAAATAATACATTGTTTAAAACTTCGCCTGTTTCTTTTTGCTTTTTCAGCTACTGTCTCTCATTCTGATCTTTTAACTTTTTAATGCGGCTACTGAAAAAGTAAAAATTATGTATGTGGCTCACATATTGAACAGTGCTGCTTTAGAAAACTTCTTCCTTTTTTTTTTTTTTTTTTTTTTTTTTTTGAGACAGAGTCTCACTCTGTTGCCCGGGTAGAGTGCTGTGGCATCAGCTTAGCTCACAGCAACCTCAAACTCCTGGACTCAAGCGATCCTCCTGCCTCAGCCTCCCAAGTAGCTGGGACTACAGGCATGCGCGACTATGCCCGGCTAATTTTTTTCCTATATATATATTTTAATTGTCCAGATAATTTCTTTCTATTTTTAGGAGAGACTGGATCTCGCTCTTGCTCAGACTGGTCTCAAACTCCTGAGCTCAAGCGATCCACCCGCCTCGGCCTCCCAGAGTGCTAGGATTACAGGCGTGAGCCACTGCACCCGGCCTAGAAAATTTATGTTATCTTACGATAAAAATTCCAAATTACAATAAACAGAAATCATACACCACCTTCTGACCCTAATGCAACAAACCTAAAATTAATAAAAGCAGCTTTCAAGAAAGCATTTTCTCCTGTGTTCTATGTCAAGGAGGAAATAAAAATTGATAAACTACTAAGAAAACAAGGAAGATAATTCTTGGTATAAAATATATCAGATATGCTTAAAACTTGGACTGAAATTACTAAGCAGAGGGAAATTTCTAAGGAATAAAGAAAGCAGACATAGCTTATCAACCAACAAATGAGGACTTCTATATATAACAGCTGGTTATTATAGTGAGTAGGATAGAATCAATAAACTACACACAATCCTCTGACAAAATCAATCTCAAATTTAGTCAAAATATACCAATTTTAACTAAGGTAAGAGTAAAATAATTTACTAGAAACTTAGTGAAATTAGATTCACTGTCAAAGAATTGCCTCTCCTATATTTTACCAACAATTTCCTTAATACATTTAGCAAAGGTAACTAAGTTTCTACATTATTTTTTCAGAACATTAAGAAGAAAACTTGGTGACTTGTTTTATAAAGTTCCCATAAAGCTGATTCTTAGCTCTAAGAGCATCCCCTCCCCATAAAAAGACATCTCACATTAATATACAGAATTCTTAAATGCTAGGAAATAGAATTCTCCAGTGGTAATCTATAATGTTCAATTTGAGTTTTTTCACAAACTATAACATTCTAACAGGGAAGCCACATTGACAGCATCAGGCACCATGTACACTATAGTCTATGTGAATGGTACCTCCTGGGTTGTGCTGTGCCTGCAACAGTCCTCCAAGGTAGCCATGAGTTAAAACTATTCATATACTCTCATTTGAAGATGTCAGCTTTAGTTACTTAGTAGAGCTCCAAACAGAGGTGCATATCAGTATAATATTTTGGTTGTGGATTTTTTTTTCCCCAAATTTAGGAAGCCATAGGAATTTAAAGAGTAACAAACACTGTAGCTCTTTCTTGGGACTCTTCAGAACAAGGAACCAGGTAAGTTCTGGCTCTGCGTGGTCTTATTGCTCCCCTCTTAATGTCTGCAGATGGAGAACAGGATGGAACAGCTGGAAATATGGATGCTTCTACCCAGGGCTTACTGGAAGGCATTGGCCTAGACGGTGACACATTGGCTCCAATGGAGACAGATGAACCTACTGCTTCAGACTCTAAAGGCAAATCTAAAATCACACCAGCCATGGCTGCCAGAATCAAGCAAATCAAGCCTTTATTGTCAGGTGAGTGATTCTCTTCTTTCTACTCCCTTCTCTGGCTTTCAGAGCCTTAATCATTCCTCAAATAGATTATGTTGCAAAGGCTTTGTTATTTTGTTTAAGGAAGTTTAAAATGTCTGTGACTCATTTTCAGGTGTACTTGGTTGAGTGCCTACTATGTGACAGGCTCTGTACTAGCTCCTAAGGATACAGAGATGAGAGAATCCCTTCCTGAGAGCCATGTCTGCTCTCCCTTCTTTAATTCCTTCCTCCTACTCACTCTTTAACTATTGCAGATAGCTTCTGCTCCTACCATCCCAGTGAAATGTCTCACCAAGGTACCTATAACTTCCTTGTTGCTAAGTCCACTGAATACTTTTCAATTCCCTTCTTACTTGTTTGCAGCATGATAGTTGACCTATCATCTTCTTCTATAAATACTCTTCCCTTGGGTTTTGTGTTACTAAGATGTCCTGATTTCTTGTTAACAGGCTACCCCACCCAGTCTCCTCTTCCTTTTTCTGTCCCTTAAACATAGCTGGTAAATAATGGTCTGGTGTTTTATTAAAGTCAGTCTGGCAGCTCTGTGGAAACTATATTGGCAGGATACACAAGTACATTAAAGACGTGCACTGATCTGTTGCCATCTTTTGCCCTTTATTGTAATTTCAGTGTTTGGGGAACCTATTTTGTATGTTTCTCAATAGTTGACATTTTCAAACACCTTAATATAGAGGAAAGTGAAAATTCCTGGGAATCTTGGGCCCTGCTCAAAAACAAACAAAATAGCCTTTGTCGTTTCCCTTTGTTATCTTAAATTCCCGTGAATTTTACATTTTACTCTTAATTTGTTTACTTCTTCATTTGTTTTAATTTGAAAGACTACTAACACCCCACATCGAAGTAAAATGTCCATCTAAGAAGATGTTCATGTTTATCTCTCCTTGCTTTGTTACACCTCTTTGACCTTGGAGCATTCAGGGATTTCTGTCTGGGCCCAGTCCATGCATTTGATGTCTGTTTCTTTGTGGTTACTGGCCTTTTGTTTTCCTCTTGTCTTGACTACATTTGAGCCACTTTGCTGTCTATTCACCTGAAAGCAGTGTTGAGAAAGTGTAAACCTAATGTTTGGATATATTTTCCCATTGATTTGAATTCATTGGATTTTCAGAGTATGTATACCCAACCTCCAGCCAGGTGATGCACCTACCTATCTGTATCCTGTTCCCTAATTAGGATTAACAAATCGTACTTTGGATGGTATAGCAAGAAGACAGGACCGTTTCCTTCTTCATATGCTGTATTCATCTGAGCTTCTTACTAAGTTTGAGCAGCATGTATGATGCCAGCTCAAGCAAAGTCATTTTTTACACAGTAGGTTCATATGTGCATGTACATCCTGACAAGACATGTGCAATATCTTGGACACATTTTTCTCCAGAAATTTATTATTTCTCTCTTTAATGGCTTTTTCTATAACAATGAAGGCATCTTCAGTGGTGTGATCCTTCCAGATTTTCATGATTTCTGTATCAAGGTTCTCTTCCATAGCCTTGACAATCCTTTCCATAGAATAAGTACTATGTATAATAACCTTAAAAGTCCTTATAACCCCCGATCTAGAGGCTCAGTTAGAGATGTTGTCTTTAGCAACATAGACCACTCTGACACCTTCAATGTTCAACTCATGGGAGTTCTGGATAGCCAGGGGCATTATCTAATATCAGAAGAACTTTAAAAGACAGTCCCTTACTGGCAAGATAGTTTCCAACTTCAGGAACAAAGCATCGATGGAAGCAGTCCAATAAAAGTGTTCTCGTCCAGGTCGTCTTTTTTTTTTTTTTTTTTTTTGTGACACAAACTAACTCTGTTGCCCGGGCTAGAGTAAGTGCTGTGGCATGGCATCAGCCTAGCTCACAGCAACCTCAAACTCCTGGGCTCAAGTGATCCTACTGCCTCAGCCTCCCGAGTAGCTGGGACTACAGGCATGCGCCACCATGCCCAGCTAATTTTTTTTTCTAGATATTTTTAGTTGTCCGATTCATTTCTTTCTATTTTTAGTAGAGATGGGGTCTCTCTCTTGCACAGGCTGGTCTCGAACTCCTGAGCTCAAACCATCCACCTGCCTTGGCCTCCCAGAGTGCTAGAATTACAGGCGTGAGCCACCGCGCCTGGCCTGTCCAGGTCTTCTTATACAACCAAAATACTAGCAGCTGGTGTTTATCTTTTCCCTTCAAGGCTCCAGGGTTAGCAGCTTTTTAGATAAGGGCAGCCCTGATCATAAGCCCGACTGTATTGCACAAAACAGTAGAGTTAGCCTGTCCCTTCCTGCCTTAAATTCTGGTGCTCACTTTTTCTCACTAATAAATATCCTTTGTGTCCTTTTCTTTTTTTTCCAGAATAGAGCACTTTCCTCTGCATTTAAAAACCTGTTGGGGCAAGTATCCTTTCTCCTCAGTGATTTCTTAATAGGATCTGGGATCTCAACTTCTGCCTCTTGGTTGCTTGGCAGATGCTGATCCTCCTGTTTTTTTGACATTCAAGCCAAGTCCGTCTCTCTAAAAATTATCAAACCATCCTTTGCTGGCATTAAATTTTCCAGCTTTTCATCCTTCACCACCTTTTTGCTTTACGTTGTCATATAATGACTTCACCTTTTCTCGAATCATATGAGCTTTGAGAAATCTCCACCCACATAAAAGCTGTATTTTCAATATGTAATTAAAAGGTATTTGTGCAAAAAAAAAAAAAAAGGCAAAATTTTCCCACCTCCTGCAGCACTTCACAAATTTCCTTCTCACTCTCTCTTTGTTACAGTGGTTCTTACACTAGAGTCATTTATCTTAAAATGATGGGCAGTAACAGCTACAGACCTCAATCTAGGGTACATACTAACTTTTTCTCAGAATGTCATGACCTTTTCTGCTTTTTGGGAGCACTTCTAGTATATCACTAGCAGCACTTCATATGGGTCTTGATGGTGTTTAACTTTTACATTTTACAGTATTGTAGTAAACACAACAAAAAATACACAAGAACTGCAGAAGATTACTTTTTACTGCCATACACAGTTTGCTGACATGGAGTGTTTTAAGTGGCTACTCACAACCCTTGAGCTTACTATCAACAAGGGTGGCTATGAAATTTTACAATGGTACACAGTATGTACCACAGTTGATTTTACAGTTATGATTTAATACTGCATCTCTACATTTGTTTTACATTTCTCTCGACTGCGAATGTCACCACGTATGGTCTGTGTTTGTGTTTTTGATAAATTTTAACTTTGTAAAATATATTTGTGTATATTTTATGGTAGTAAATGATAAAATAGGTTAATATCTGCATGAATTCTATGCATTCATGATATACCTAACTTTTTCTTAATTTTTTCAATATTTCTAGGCTACACAGTTCATCTGGGAATTTTTTCAAATTGTCACAAATCTCCAAAAAATTTTACCATATATTTATTGAAAAAATTCGCATATACGTGGGCTCATGCAATTCAAACCTGTATTGTTCAAGGATTGATTGTGCTTTGATTTAGGTCTAGCCCTTCTTGTCTCTGGATAATGATGAAATAATGTTTATTTCAAAAAATGCTACAGTAGCATTTTCATTTATAATTTTAAGAGTAATAAATATACATTATGGAAATTAAAAACTACATAAAATGTTTAAAGAAAATCTAGAGACTATCCAAATACAATGTTTGGACTTGTTTTCTTTCCCTTTTTTATGCATTTCCTTTTACATGTGTTTATATTTATTCTGCCCTTTTTTGGTTTCATAATATTAAAAGGCATCCTAATAAGATGAAAATTTGAAATGTGTATAATCTATCTAATTTCTTAGTAAGCTACTTGTAAAAATTTTATGCTTTTTCTAGCAGTCTTTTGTTCCTTTGAGACTATTTCATGTTGCGATCAGACAACATATAATGTATATGATCTTTTCTGGTGTAAATGGTTAAATAAGCATTTGCCATTTTTAAAGTTCTCTGTAGGCATTTTAAGTGACTCCATAATTCAGTAGATGTATCATTTGCTTAATCAGTACACATTGCCATATTGCTTCTACAAAAGTAGTTTCTGTTTGTACTTCCTCTAACAGTGTGAGTGCTTATTTGTCTTTCACATTTGTTATGTATTGAGTGCCAGCATGCTTCCCTGTCTCCTACCCAAGAGTCTCTTGTTTCTTGTGAAACTTCCTTTTTGGTGGATTATCCTATGTAGAGACAAATTCAGCATTTCCTAGGGGTTGTAAGAGAATGTGGTGAGTCCTAAAAATGTATTAACAGTAATGTGTCTGTTGTGATGAAACCATTCTGAGAATACCGTACAGCTTTATTCTGACTTCTTGGTTCCAGCTTCCTCCAGATTAGGTCGAGCACTTGCTGAGCTATTTGGGCTCCTTGTTAAACTTTGTGTGGGATCTCCTGTCCGCCAGAGAAGGAGCCATCATGCTGCCAGCACCACTACAGCGCCGACACCTGCTGCTCGATCAACAGCCTCAGCCCTCACTAAGCTCCTCACAAAGGGCTTGTCTTGGCAGCCTCCACCATATACACCTACTCCTCGCTTCAGGTGAGGTTCTATTTGAGATGTAGGGACTAAAAAGTTGCAATAAAAAGAATATAATATTCCTATTCTACTTAAACAGGAGTGAGCCACTGAATTAGAAAACTTAGAGGTAAGCGCCTTGTTTACTCCAGAAAGTAAAGTGTAAGGTACTTGTTTTGGTTGTACCTAGTATAGAACATGGGAAATTTTAAAAGCATTTGCAGTAAAACTGCATTTCAGTAACTTTATACAGGTTGAGTATCTGTTAGCTGAAATGCTTGGGACCAGAAGTGTTTTGGATTTTGAATTTTTTTTTAATTTTGGAATATTTGTGGAATACATACTAGTTGAACATCCCCAATTTGAAAATCCAAAATCTGAAATGCTCCAGTGAACTTTGCCTTTGAGCTTCACGTCAGCACTCAAAAACTCAGATTTTGGAGCATTTCAAATTTTGGGTTTTCAGATTAGGGATATTCAACCTGTATTCATTACTAGATGAAAGAATTTTTTTGCCTTTGAAATTTTAATAACCATGCTAGTCACCTACCTGCCTTCCAGTCAGTCCATCAGTCACTTCAATTTGTTGTTAAATTTTGCTCTTGGCTTTTACATGAATTTCTCATTGCTTTTGTGTCTGCCTCAGAGGTGGTTAAATTTTTGCTTTTTCCTCTTTTCAGGCTGACATTCTTCATCTGTTCAGTTGGTTTCACATCCCCAATGTTGTTTGATGAGAGGAAGTATCCATACCACCTCATGCTGCAAAAATTTCTCTGCTCTGGAGGCCACAATGCTCTATTTGAGTAAGGATCAAGTCGCTTCATAGAGAAGCATTTCTTGGAGTTTGGTCTTTTCTGTGTGTCTTACCAGCTTACTGCTAAGTACCCTGTCTTGTGACATACATATAGCCATTGGTTGTATCCTTCCATGTTCTGGAAATTAGCCATGTGTATCTCCATTTTCTTTATAGGGTGGAATTTAGTCTTCCCTAGAGGTGTGTTTGTAAGGTTTTCTGCTTTTCCTCATTTGACTTCTAGTACCCAGGGTGTATTTTTTTAATAGATGTGTCTTTTGCTGTTATTTCTCTGGATATAATAATTTTTCTACTTTCCTTGGTCAGAAGATTGTAAGCTGAGTTTCACTGGTTTGGAGGAGGTGAGGTTAAAACTTTAAAAAAATAAAAACGATAATTGTTGGACATTTTGGAAATAATAGCTCTAAGAGGAGGAACATGTAATACCAAGGTAGAGATTAGGGACCTTTTAAATGTAAACTCTCCCTCAATCTAAAATGCTAATACTCTGTCTCCATACTTTTTCTTATTTGAATATAGAACTTTCAACTGGGCTTTATCTATGGGAGGCAAAGTTCCTGTTTCTGAGGGATTGGAACATTCAGAGTTACCTGATGGCACAGGAGAATTCCTAGATGCCTGGCTTATGCTGGTGGAGAAGATGGTGAATCCCACCACGGTGCTCGAATCTCCACATTCACTGCCTGCCAAACTGCCTGGAGGTGTCCAGAACTTTCCACAATTCAGTGCCCTCCGCTTCCTTGTGGTAACTCAGAAAGTGAGTATTTGCCATTCTAAACCCAAGAGATTTCTCATGCTAACTGGATAATTCCCACTCTCTTTTGTTCTCCTTAATGGAAGAATGTGATTATTGAGGAAACATTGGATCCTATTCCCAGATAGGACTGTCTTATGGAAGGGAATAGAGACCATTTGAGAATTTTTCATGGTTTAAACATTTGAACTGTAAACTTCAAATTGGTACTTTCAGGTTGAATTAAACACCCCTACTCTGTGCTTGCCTAGGGCTCCTCGTCCCGGCCTAGGATTTTGTTGTTGGCACTACTGTGTCACCACAGTAGGACTGTCCCATAGGTCTTTAACTCATTCTTCCTGAGTCTTTGAATTGAGGCAAAATGATCTTCACACACTTTCCAAATGACTTATAGGCAGCCTTTACATGCATCAAGAACCTTTGGAACCGGAAACCCCTGAAAGTGTATGGCGGGAGAATGGCTGAATCTATGCTGGCCATTCTGTGCCACATCCTACGAGGAGAACCTATGATTCGAGAGAGACTGAGTAAAGAGAAGGAGGGGTCTCGAGGAGAAGAGGATGCAGGGCAAGAGGAAGGTGGCTCCCGCCGGGAACCTCAAGTCAACCAGCAACAGCTGCAACAGGTAGGGTACTTGCTGTCTTCACACTCCAGCGTCCAGACTTTGCACTCAGTGGTCCACATTGCTTGTGGGGTTTTATAAGTTCATATGCCACTGAGTGCCTGGTCACATTAACCAGGAGACAGTTTAAATTTGCTCACTCTCTTAGCATTTTTTTCTCCTGAGGAATGCTGGAGTGTACTCTGATGCTCTGCACAGATAATCGATTTATGTCCTTCCAAGCATGTTGATTAGTATTGGGACTCTTAACAGTAGTCTTAGTAGCCTGCTGCTGCCACGTTCTTTGGAAGCAAACTTTTTGACTATCTTCTGGTTAACTTATAAAAGGAAGAGATATTGTGACCCAGATTTATTCTTAAATAAGAGCTTTCTGAAACTTTAGTCACCTCTAAAACTTTTGTTTTCACCTTCAAATAAATGTATAAGCCACATTTTGAAAATGTGGGAGGCTAGAAGGGAGTAAGGAAAAGGCGTGTAAGATCCTGCCACTTCAATCTTAAAGAGCATTTTTTGGCCGGGCGCGGTGGCTCATACCTGTAATCCTAGCTCTCTGGGAGGCCGAGGCGGGCGTATCGTTTGAGCTCAGGAGTTCAAAACCAGCCTGAGCAAGAGTGAGACCCCATCTCTACTAAAAATAGAAAGAAATTATCTGAACAACTAAAAATACATAGAAAAAATTAGCCGGGCATGGTGGCGCATGCCTGTAGTCCCAGCTACTCGGGAGGCTGAGGCAGAAGGATCGCTTGAGCCCAGGAGTGTGAGGTTGCTGTGAGCTAGGCTGACGCCACGGCACTCACTCTAGCCAGGGCAACAA